>JABAYD010062902.1:0-10021 GCA_014822095.1 Diplotaxis tenuifolia
TATATATATATATATATATATATATATATATACTAAACCCGGAGAACCACGAAGGCTAACCGAGCCTAGAGGGAAAATAAATATAACTATATTCTCCATCAGATATTCTAAGATCGAATATCTAACGCTGCATGCAGTTACACGGCCTCCAGGGTGCGACCCCATCATCGTGTCTTCGTGACCTTGTTCCATATCGCAGGAACAATTCACGGTAAAGCGGGACTTTCGGGAAAGTGAAGGTGATAAGACTTCACATGATTCTTACTCTTATACTTAATTATATACTTATATATTAATACTTGAGAACAATTACTAACGCTCGGGATAAACCTCAAATAACAATTCATAATTCTTTTAAAGTATTTACATAAGTAAACACCTCACCATAATTATTGGTTAAGATACTTAGCTAATCAATCAACCATATTCGGTAATTAAATTAAGCAACACTCTTTCATAAATCATCATTCATCTATCTAGACTCACCTTTTCATCCATGTGATTGGCTAAGGAAGACTAGACTCGAGCTCACTCTAATCACATTCCACTCCACTCCTGATATAACGTCCACAAGGAAGGATATGGTTGATCCTACACTGACCTCGACCATCGGAATTATAACAGAACGGTTGGAACTTAAGGTTAATCAGTCCGGTTCCAGTAGATTTCAACTCAGCTCAGTTCATTAGCTTATATAAGTACTAGGTCGTTCCAAGAAAATGATCAGTCAATTATCATGTCCTTACCTAGACAGTACATGATTTTACAGGATGAACAAGGTTGATCCTTCAAACTTTTTTTTCACCTCTGACCTGAAACAGAGTTGTGATCACAAGATCAGTTCGGTTGAAGTTACAATGATCTAAATCAGCTCATAACAGCTCAGTTCATGCTCAGTTAGGACTGGTTCTAATTAGTTCACGGAAGCTCAGTTCTGTTCTAATCAGTTTACAGTAGTTCAGGACAAGATCAGAATGAGTTCAATTCGTTTTACTTCAAGTAGTCCATAACATCTTAGTTAGCGGTTCCAAGTGTGTTATTCAAACCAAAATTAATAAAGCTGAACCAAACAACAACTTAGACAACTGATCGATACAAGTTGTTCACCATTCAACACTCTTTCCCTATTAAGAACATGACTGAGGCAAGAGGCTAAAGCTTACAGAGATGAAGCAAATGTCTAAATGGTCTCGGCTGATTATCTTCTTCAAGGTTAACATCCGGCTGACATCAACAAGATAGGTAAGGTTCAGTTCCATCTCAACAGAACAGATCATGGCTTAGGGTTTACTCTAGTCATCTCATCTTCTTCTTTCCCACACGTCTTATATATGATCTGAGGTTGAAGATTAAATCACCAACAATTTTCCCTTGATTTTTCTTCCGATTTTTCTCACAATTTTTCTCTTGTTTCTCTAGCAGGTTATGCACGACCAGAAGAGAGAAGATGGTTTTTTTATAACATAGGAGGTTTCTTCACATCAGGATTACACTCAGGATAAGACAAAGCAAGGACTGGACAGGTGGAGAGCTATTTCATTACTCTCAGCAGAAATCTGCTGTCCTTTCCCTCCCATGAAGAAAGCTTGTTTCCAGCCACTTGATTTTTGTTTTATTGGGATGGGCCAGCAGGCAAGCATACTGCCAGGTGCAGGTCATGTGTCTTGGTTAATTAACAAGCAAACAGGATAGAAGGTGCAAGGCATAACGGGTCAGAAAGGCAACTAGAAAGCTGGTCGGCATTTCGGAACAGTTTTTGACTAATTATTTCTCGTCCATTAATTCCCATCTGCTCTTGACTAAACCCATCCACCATAAATAAAACTCGACAGTATTAATTAACATTCGACCAGAAATGTCAAGGAAAGGTCTTTCGACCACAAGACTGCCCCGTTGAGATATTTATTCAACGAGTCGATTTTATTTTTAAATATGATTGACCAAGTCCAAACTGGTCGAGCAAACTTTTGCTCGACCAAAAGTTCACTGGCTCTTGAGGGTTATTACAGTGGCTGTGTCTATCGATGCGACTGCATCCTCTTCATGTGAACATCATGCTCGCAACTCGTCCAGTTTTCCTCTTATCTCTTCCATGCAGGTGGTAAGTCAATCAACGTGTGTGTCCAATGGATAGTATACATCGTCTATCAGTGTCCTGAGATCCTCTTCTTTCCTATCTCGAGCTCCACAAAATGCCAAATACCATCTCATCAGTTTCGCCTTTTGTGTAGATCTCTGGTACTAGCTTGGTTTCTATGAACGATGCTTCATGTTCTGGAAGACATATGTAGCTGTGCTCACCCATAGATGTACTTGTCAAAAGGCTTCTAATATCACCTTAGAGACATTGATGATATCACCGTTAACTCCTCTTGCATAACCAAACTCATCTCGGTATATTCCATATTCATCCTTTTCTCCTAGATGAATCCCTTGACTCCATATCGGTTATTGGCGTGTAATCCACGTTCTCTGTAGGTATTGATTGACGTATGGTAGTTTCTATCGATCGACGGAAAGGTCCTCTTGTCGGTTGACATCTGATGTGCTCGGTCGTTCGACGGATTTTGGAACAAGTTTTCAGGTCCATTGGCCATCTAAAGAATATATGCTATGTCCTCTGTGGATGCTAGGATAATCCTTCCATCCATGGCTCGTGCATGGACATCTGGGTCCCTGAAAATACCAAACTCATCTGCAGTAAGATAACTAGGATCTATATAGCATTGTTTAAATAAAGAGTTATGGTTAGAGTTTAGATCGATCGATGTTGCATGTGCGGCGTCGATCAATGCTCGTTGAGTGACATTGGTCGATTTGTGTAAGTCAGTTGCTGCACTTCTGCTTATTTTGTATGGAAGTTTGTAACTAGTGCCCTTCTTGCTTTGCCTCAAGATGATTCTCGGTTCTTGCATCTTGTCTGCTTCTTTGGTATGAAAAAAGTTTGTACTTGCAAGACCCTTTATATACCATTCTCTTGCCTTTTTTCCGAGTTGGACAATTTCCAATTTTGTTGAAGTCGGTTGCCTTAAAATCGATTGATGTGGTTTTTTGGGTGTCGATCGATTCGCGTGTCCATTTTTTGATGAGGTGGCATGTCGATCGATTTGGTATTACACATGTCGATTGATTCCGATGGCTTCGTTCTGTAAGAGTGCTCCAGAAGTCTATCCTCTTCAAGGATAGCATGAATCTCAATGGCACGTTCTTCTTCGTAGTCCTCACCCTACTCCTCTGCATGCCCTTCAGAGATGATTAAAGTACCAATTGAAAAACTTTTGTGGAAACCATTGTCTGCCCAGCTGCCTGTGGGATAATTTTCTTGTGATCTGATGGTTCAAAAGGTGAAGCTTGGGTAGCACTGATCTGGTAGGGTTTCACATGTTCGGTTCATGTCGATCGATGTGTCAATATGAATATCGATCGTCGCCTTGTGACTTGTATTGGTCGATATGACCATGTGAGTATCGATCGATCATGTGTAATCGGTTTCATACTCTGATCCACAATGACATGCGGCGATGCATACATGATCGTCTCCAGACTCCATAAAGTTGACCTGCTGTTTGAAAACACAAACTGGGTCATAACAAATGTTCTAATCGACTAGAATAAGGCATAACATGTTAGTGTTCATGTCACAAATTGCTCTTATGGTGGCCATGAATGCTCTTCCAAGTAGAAGGGATGAATTCCAGTTTAGCTTAATGTCTAGGACATGAAATCTACATGAACTATGGTTTTACCAATCTGCAGCTCAAGGTCTTTGATGATACCTCCTAAGTTTCTTTGAGAACAATCCACAAAAGTGAAAGATTCTTCTGAAGGTTCTACTTTTAGACACAGCTGGTCTTCCATAACCTTAGGTAGGATGCTGACTGATGTTCATGTATCACATAGTGCATGTCGGAATTCAATACCTTTTACTCTGCATGGTATTGCAAATTTCCGAGGACCACTCTTTTTCTTTAGTGTGGTGATCCCTTGCTTCATCCTATCCCTGACATGATGAAACATTCTCCTAATGTCCTACTCAGTCTCCCTTGTCTGTCTAAAGAACATCCACAATCTGTGGGTAAAGTAAACCTCATCAAAAGGTTTATCCAGTGGATCTTAAGGACTCTCTTAGTGAAACCATCCATCTCCTTGCCATTAAGTTCTCTCTTCAGATGTTTATTAATCCTCTCCTTCTGTTTCCTTAATGTTCTCCATGTGGTAGCCTTATCAACTTCCATAGGCTCCTGTGTAGTATCTGAAGGTGTACTGCTTGTATCTGGTGGGTTAGGTGATGGTTTCGTTGGTGGTCTGAGTGCATTGATCCGTGCTATGTCAATAGGTGGTAGTCGCACTCGGTATGTAAGAGGTTCGTGTTGATCGATGGTGATGGAGGCATGTTGATCGATTACGAAATCTCTTTGGTGATCGATTTCCGACTCTAGATATCGATCGATGTTTGGTCTGAAAGTGTTGGGCGGATGTGGGTGTTTCGCTGCGTATTCTTCATGCGTTAGGATATTTACTGCTTTGCACTCTGCAGGCGACTCGTCAAAGGATATATCGATGTATTGTACGGTGTGTCGATCGATCAAGTTCAGAAATTGACTATCGATACGCGTATGGCTGTATCGATCGATACGTATCTGTTTCTTCGAAACCCGGCGTGTGTTCATCCCCAGAATCGTTTCCTTGAAGCTTCTCATGCTTCACCTCTTGCAAGAAATCGTCATCTAATATATCATTGACATGGTGTTTCCCTGTTTCATCCCCCACTTCTCTATTCAATTCTTGCCTTCTTACAACTTCTCCAGTCTGAAGTACATGTGTGTCAAGCTTCTTTACTTGAGTTCCTAACAATCTTGGTGTTCAGATTGGTGTAGAGAGCATCTATCTTTCTATTAAAATCCACAGTGAGCTTTTGTTGTCCCTCAAGAACTTGGTCAAGCAAAGCTTACACCTTAATCTCTCTATTTTGTGGTGGATTCTGGTAGTAGGAGTTTCCATAGTTTCTATTTTTGCTGTAGGGTCTCTGATATTGTGAGATCTGGTTTGAAGTTATTCCTCTGTCCATTGGCACTAAAGTTCATGTTCCCATCTTGGTTTCCAGACCTTTGAAATCCAGTTCCTCCAATGTAGTTCACTTCTTCAAACTCATCTTCTACAGCTTCTGCATCTTCAGCTGATCAAACTTGCTTTCTAAGGAGCTTGTTAACAACATCTAACTTAGCCTTCAGCTCTTCCATATGCTCTTTCCCTAGAGATGCAACATATTTCTTTCTCTCACATTTAGTGTTCTTGGTGCTACTCCTGTTAGCTAAGTTCTCTATAATCTCATAGCCATTTCTGGGTTTCTAGTATTAAAGTTGTCTTCACTTGCTGTATCAAGAGCCAATTAATACCTCAAGGCAATACCTCTATAAAAGGTGCTAAGTGATTGTACCTCACTGAACCCGTGGTGTGGACAATCTCGCTGATAGAACTTGAATCTGATCCATGAGTCTTTAAAGGTCTCACCAGACTTCTGTGTAAATGTAGCAATCTTGCTTCTTAGTTCTTCAGCACGTGCTTCACCAAAGAAGTTGGGTAAAAACGCTTTCTTGATGTCAATCCATGATGTAAGAGATCCTGGTGATAGCTTTTTGAGCCAGTGTGAAGCTTCTCTAGTAAGTGAGTACTTGAAGAGCTTACAGAGTAGGTAATCTTCAGGGATTCCATTGACCTTAATAGCAGCAATAAGATCCTCGAACCTCTCAATATGGTCCATAAGATGCTCGTGAGGTAACCCA
This sequence comes from Diplotaxis tenuifolia, assembly GCA_014822095.1. Classification (NCBI taxonomy): domain Eukaryota; kingdom Viridiplantae; phylum Streptophyta; class Magnoliopsida; order Brassicales; family Brassicaceae; genus Diplotaxis; species Diplotaxis tenuifolia. The sequence goes on from JABAYD010062902.1 coordinate 5,784, forward strand.
CAGTAGGATATCTTCCCCATAAGTGTGTAGTATTGTGGCTTCAGGTCAAAATTATCCTTCTGGAGGTCTATAAGTCGAATAGCTGACATGTTGGCGTAGTACTAATCTGGACGATTGCAGTCTGCCAAGGTCTTGGCTGAGCAGCCTCATCTACAGGTTGAGCAGCTCATGTAGCATTAATATCCAATTCAAAAATTACAGTCCCATGATCACCTAGTCTTTGACCTGCTGCATTACACAGATGACCATCTTGGTCATGCAAGTCTTCATTCTTGTCGGCTCTAAGGATCAGAATCACAATCATGTCTCGCGGCTTAGTATCAATTGATGAGCGAAATGCGGTATCGGTCGATGTCGGGTGAATCAAATCGGTCGACGTAGAAGTGCGGATGTCGATCAATGTAAAAGCGGAAACGGTTGACGGTGGTTGGCGAAAATCGGTCGATGTACGAGGCGTATTATTGATCGATGCGGAACGGTAGTCTTTGCGGATTGAATGTTCCAAGCTAGCTGGATCCTCAAAAAATAGCAATTGTCCTTCCTTGTTGCTCTTGTAACTGCTGGGCATGTACCTGAAAATCAAAGAAACATAAAATTATCAAAAAGGGGGTTTAAAAGAAGAAACCTAGAATTATCAAATTAAATCTAATGGCGATCAAAGCTCCCCGGCAACGACACCAAATTTGATCTCAATCAAATTACCCTAAAGAGTGAATACTCTCTCAAATAAGAGGTTCAGCTGTAGTACTTAGGGATCGAATCACGAGGAGGTAGAAACCAATTATATCTAATCTAAATCTAGGTTGGTTTAATTTTTTTGAAGTAATTAAAGTTTAAAGAATATCTTAATTTAGTAGGGCTATTGCTCTACTAAGTTAATTGAGGTTTTGAAGCTTAATTGGAACGAGTTAGACTTAGGGTTTTTATTCAAGTTTCAGGATTATAATTCTATAGGCGCTAAACAGTTGTTTGCATGATATTAAAGAGTTCAACTACTTAACAACACATTTATTCAGCTTTTGACCTTACTGATGTGTCTATTGACCAGATCTATTGACCAAAACAAATGATGTTATGTCCGATCAATAGCAGTGTCGATCGATTATTCTATATGAATATCGATCGATACACCTTTAGCTCCGTCGTTCGATAAGCCTTAGGTAACGTCGATCGATGATCTTCTAGTCAAGCTTTATATGCGTTTGAACAAGCTTGCCAAGAATCACTAGACTATTGCTTTCGAAACCTAACAAATCTTGACTTAACATAATAGGTTCAGGACAATATCTCTAACAAATCCTAAAATCAGGTTTCTAGTTAGCAAGTCTAGAATATAAGCATTAAGAACAATTCTATTAATGAATATCACCACTAGAAATCGTAGTGGGGCTAATCCCCTCAACCCATGTAAACCTAACAAGTGAATTATTTAGACATGGCTAAGCAATTCATAACACAACACTACAAAAAAATGTGTTTTAATAGCAGACGAGGATAGCGTTTTTTACGATTGTGCTATGGTTTGATATACCCGTGCTTTTAAGATAGCGTTTGTATTTTCAGAAACGCTATGATAGAGTGGTATATTTTAAAACGCTATGAAAACTTAGTATTTAATAGAAAAACATAATTAAACGTTATGTTTGCCTTTTTAATCCCTAAACCCTAAATAAGTTTTTAAACCCTAAATTCTAAATACAAAACATAACTCTAATGTTCCATCAAAACTTAAATTTAATTCCAAATCTTAATATAAAATGCGCTTGAGATACAAAATTTAATCTCAAATCATAAAACCTTTAAACTAATTTTCCTATCTAAAGCATACATTTTGAAAATTTAGTATTTTCAAATTTTAAACCTTTAAACTATATTCTAAAACATAATAATTATTATTATTGGACTTATCTTAATGGTTATGCTCTATGCTTTTGTAACTTTAATTTAAAACTTTAAGTATAACTTTGTACCTTAATTCTTAAACTTCAAACCATAATCATAGTCCAAACCCGTATAAATTGAATCATAACTTATAAAAAAATATAAAATAGTCCTTTTTTGAAATGTTAACCACAAACTATAACAAATTAGTTATAGATAAGTATTTTTTTAGTCAAAAATATATATAAATAATTAACTTAATTATTATATTAAATGAAAAACAGTTTTCTAATGAGTTAATTTTGACTCTTGATTGATTTTTAATCCAAAGGCCACAAAACAACATTTTGTTTAGAGCAAAATTAGGGCATGATTATTGGTAGGACTTTTGAAAGTCCTTAGTTTTTTTTTGTTTTAAAAAAAAAAACAAAAATTAAATATAAACCAATTGCGGACCGTCACGTGTTAGTATGGTCCGCAAACAGTACAAGGAAAAAACTAAGAACGTTTCTTATTTAAGAAGTTTTTCTGCTTGGTCTCATTCGGTTTTGATGATTTTGTGGTCCCCTCTCCCGAGGACTTTCCTAAGGACCACCAGTAATCTTGCCCTAGCTTTTGTTTATCCTTGTCCTTTTCATTGGTCCACAAGAATTACAATTTTAACCATTCATTAGTTTTAATCCTGTGGCTACCAATCACACATCTCACATCTCTTTGTCTTCCTTCTTCTCACTATCTCTCTCTTTTGGTTTCAGATCTAACACTAATCTTATGTCACATCTCACATCTCTTTCTCTTCATCTCTTTCTCTTCCTTTGTTCACCGTCCCACCACCACGCGGCCTCCGTCTGTTCGCCATCCCACCACCACACAGTCTCCGTCTATTCACTGTCCCAGCATCACCACCACCACCACACCACCACGGTTTGAACTCTCTCTCTCTCTCTCTCTCTATCTATCTGTATGTATCTCTACCTCATTCTCTCTCTGATTTTTTTTGTCACTGTCTCTCTCTGTTTTAAGCTGGTATTATTTGTTTAGGGATGGAGGAGGCAAAGCAAGGCAGACATGGCGGAGGCAAGCTCAAGATTCGCTAGATATAAGACCCAAATTCTCAAACGAAAACCTCTCCCTTTCCAACCATCAGCGCTAGGATCTATGCCCAGCGATGACCGCTCCGTCTCTCCCACTCTACCCCGTTCACTCTTACCACCACCACCGGTCACCTCTCTCTCTCTCTCTCTCTCTCTCTCTCTCTCTCTCTCTCTCTTTCTCTTTTAAATCTAAAATTTTGTTCTTGTTAAAGTGGTGATTGTTAGAATATGTGGTGGTCATTGGGTTTGAGGTGAGGAGGCGAAAGAGACTCTGGTGGGCTTGCGGTGAGGATGCGACGGCGAAGGTGGTGGTGGTGGATTGCAAGATGAAGAAGACGATGAAGATGGTGGTGGAGCGGCGGCTGCATATGTTTAGTTAGTTATCAATTTGGTTTAGACTTGGTTTAGGTTTAAGGTTTTGGTTTAGTCCCCTTTCATTTAATAATATTGTTTTTTATTTTTGTAAACCAATTTAAATTATAAATCATTTTATTTAATAAAATTAAATATATAAACGACTTTAAATTTTAATTATGTTTTAATTTTTTTTTATTTTTTAGAATAGAAATATTAACAAAATTTATATGTTATTAATGAATATTTAATTGCATATAGACAAGCACTATCGTAGCTGAAGAAAAGATAGCAGTGCGAAAAACCGTTATCTAAAGTGTTTGACCTATTATCACGGGCGATGATACAGCGTTTCTTAAACCGCTATCGTATCGATAGATAGCGTTTTTAATAAAAGCCATTTTTCTTGTAGTGCAAACAAGTTAAATAAACTGCATAAATAGATAGATAGATAATAATGAAGTTCAAATCACAAATCTCTCTTAACTTCTCTCCAAATCTATGAATCCTAAAAGCCTTAGAGATCGAATCATGATGAGTTAGGGAACCAATTAAATCTAATTAGTATAAATCTAGGTTGGTTTAATTGTTTAAAAGTAAATTTCATAATAAAAGACAGTTTTGATTAGCAGGGTTACCGCTCTACTAAGATGATTGAGGTTTTGGAGATTAATTGGAATGAGTTTTTATTCATGTTTTGGGATTATAATCCTATAGCTGCTAAACAGTTGTTTTCATGATATTAAAGAGCTCAACATAACAACAACATATTCATCAGCGTTCGCTTGTCTGAAATAAGTTTATTAATTATAACTAAAGACCAAACAAGGCTGACCCGGCTAAAGAACGTCCAATCAATAGAGGTGTCGATCGGTTATTGTTGGTGTCAAAATCGGTCACAACGGAATC
>JABAYD010062983.1:0-12805 GCA_014822095.1 Diplotaxis tenuifolia
ACCAGAAATCTAAATCTAAAAATAAATCTAAAAAAAAATAGAAACTAAAAATTAATGTAAAACAATCATCACCACAAATTTTGGATTACTAATTTTATACCAAAACATACTTTAAATAAAGCTAAAAATTAATTATATAAATTTTTAATCATAAAAAAATTTTCGCGCTTGAAACGCGAGTCAAAATCTAGTTATTCATAAAAATAGAGTTTTGGCATCATTTAAGGTAACACTTTTAAGAAATGTATAGGAAATGCCACCATTATCACTGCCGATTTCTTGACCATCCCATTCCACTGACTATCTTATCAACCCAACTAATCCAGTTATAGATGCCATAAGAGAGGACCTTTTCTGTAACTTGTCTATCTACAAAATTATTAGGAAGTACATCAGTAGTGGACATGAAACCAGAACCAAATAAAGGAAATGAGAGTCTTGTTCCATTAGAACTTTCAAATTCTGGATTATGCATTGTCTTTACCGAAAAATTTTGATCCAGGAAAAATTAAGGTGAAGGACGACTAAGCAGAGGTAAGAGGTTGAAAAGAAACCAATGACAGTACCTGGTTTGTCCACAGAAACATTCAATAAGAGGGAGAAAACAACAAGAACACACAACCTGTCAAAGAGCAAATCATTCTTCAACTAGCTAAAACTATTTAGGTAATTCTAAAATTTACTTGTCCCATTTATAAAATCTCAAATACTGAGATAATGTACTTGTTTCCTGCCAAAAGTGTTGATATTATTTCAGGAACCAAGGCTACATGTCACAAAGAAGATCCACTTGAGAAGAACTTGTTACTAGGCAAGGTGCTCAACAAGAAGAAAAAATTACCAATGGTGATCAACATCAATTCCACAAAAGAGAAGAAGGCAATGATCACTATTCAGTTAAAGGAAGGCATGTCCACACTGTAATAAAGGAAGAGGAGTGATCCTTCCCTATCTGCTCAAAGGAGAACCATCTGATGAACAACCTGAGTGATCCTTCCCTATCTGCTCAAAAGAGAACCATCTGATGAACAACCCGATCCCAAACCAAAAACAAAATACTGAGGTAAAGTTCTAGACTCTCAAAGGAGAAGGAAACCTAACTTGCTCTATCTTGGTGCAGACCATACAGTGTTGAGGTCGAAACCTTCTAAAGGGGAAAAGGATGTTTTGGGCTCATAAAGGGTACCTGAACCAGAGGCCAACCAAAAGCACCAAGCAACCAACCTGAGGACCAACCAGGCTGAGTGTTCAGTCAAAACTTCATATCTCATCAACCAAGAGGACTTTTGCCTTGAGACAAATTTTCGTGAATTCTACACTCAAGAAGGTTTAAAGCCCAATTTGAGTAATCCTCAAATATACTCGGGAAAGAATATATGAATTTAACAAACGGGAGGTTGTCCAATCCGTCTATCTTCGAATACTGTCCCTTAGAAGTGGCTTTCAGCCCTACCAAGAAGCATCCTGAACTAAAACCGGTCATAGAAATAGAGTTGGATATTTTAAATTTCCATGATGCCCAAAACCGGGAGAAATGGCAGCGGAAGCCTTAAGTTATAAACTTATAATCAATCTCCAAAACCGGCAAGTGAGCAGTTTATGGAAATATTGGACAATTAATTGGTCCAACCATTTCTAAATCGAGATCAGGAAACCAGGAACTCTTCCACACGATCCAAGACTTCTAGGGTACTCTTTCAACCGTCCATGAGAGCCTTCCATAATTCTTCCATCAGGAGGATCCTCATTTTCATGAACTTATCATATCGATATGTTTTCACAAAAGGGAGCTTTGAAGATCAACAGCTACTTTTCCAAGACCAGAGCCTTTTGAATATATTTTCAATGAATCTGGAAGTCCCAAGACATCATTCCTTCCTGCCCAAAATTTCCAGATTCAAGGAACCACCAAATCCCCTTCATTTAGTCTATTCCATCATCAATGCTCCAACAGCTCTATTTCAGCAATTTTCTTCCATGTTTTATTTAAAAAATTTCAGCCTAGGATGAGTTTATATAATCTCACAGATAACTCTTGTAAAAATCACCTTTAAATCAATAAAAATAGTATGCAAAATTATTTTCTTTCAAAGAATGTTCTTTGGATTCTAAGTTGTGAGAAGCATTAGAAGTCTACTGAGCTCGTGGTTCATAGGTCCTTGTGTGATTTAGGAGCCTTGATATCATAGATTAAGAGAGTCAATCAGCACCCATGGATTGAGAGAGTCAATCATCTACCCAACACCATCTCCATCATTGATCATTAAACATTTATCTCTTTTAGTTTCCGTTCTTTTTTTTCCTTCATAAATTCATTGTTATTCCCTTGTTTTCAAGTTAGCTTGGACATAAAGGGAGAGAAAGTCGTCCATCTTCACCATCTTCCCATCCTACCACCAATTCCAACGATAAGATCCACCCATCGACCATCCATCTCATCGGCCCAGCTTCCACACCCGTAACAGTTATACTGCGAAAACCTCATTTTTAATAGAAAGAGACGCTGATCTTTTTAATCTGTGCGAGTGAAATTGAATTTGTTTTCTTCTTGTCCAGAATAATTTCTCCAAAATAGGACATGGTATGCTCTACTGTTGACGTTTTGTCTGGAGCAGCCAAGTCGTTAAGGGAGCAAGTATTCCTTTTTTTTTGTTCCCTTCAAAAATGATGTGTAGCTTCCGCGGTTCCAGAAGAAAGTAATAAATACATGCCAAGAAGAGAAAATTTATAGAGAGGCAAGAAAGTATCATATACTTTGCAAGCCATGGTACAAATGAACGAAGAAGTCTATCTTGTGATGGTGTACTGCTCTGGTTTGTTAAGTCGGTAACAAAAGTAGTTAATGACTCGTTGCATCTTTATGGATTGGAAGAACCAGAAACCTGAGAAACTGATGGGCTAATAAACTTTTCGCTGATTTCAGTCTTGCTGACAACTTAACTTCTCATATTCATCCCAATGTAGCGTTTGTTTGTGATTTTCATTAAGTAATCTTCTCATCTTGACCTATCCAAAACAATCAAATTTTGACCAAGTCCTATAAAATGGACAGCTTAGTAAATTTGTTTAAATATTTTTTAAAAAGTTGCTAACAAAATTTGATGTACCAGTATATTCTAGCATGTTATACATGCAATAATAATCTTTGGTGTAATAAAATTCCGAGGCAATCGGAAAACCAAATTTCTACACCAACTAATGAATGAATTTAACTCACATTAACAAACATCGGTATCTCCGAAAAATAACATTGCCCGTGTGCTCGTTGTTGGCGCATGATTTGATTGTCATAGCTCATAAATACGATCAGCACCAAACACAAATCACGAGGAGAAATGAATGTACAGAGTCATAGATGGCATTAAATTAAAAGAAGCAAGAGAAATGTGTCGCTGCGTAGTTGGGTGTATTGGGGTCAATTCAAGCGAAGTTCGAGTATGCGAATATACAATACGCAGAAAATAAGAGCATCTTCCACGTTTCAGCGTGTTGAAAATGAAGGAAAATGACACTGCATCTAACCTCAATACTTGACGACATCTTTGGATTCAAAATTAATTAACACAGAAAGCCAAGTACTATTTGAATATACATGGGACAATGATTCCCCTACCGTTCCTATTATATTGTTTCTATTATTAAATCTAAGAGTTTGAGAGAGAGCATGTACCCATGCAATCTTATGTCAGTCTGGTTGGTGGTGCCTAACGCCTGTTTAGCAATTTTGGATAGCGCATGTGTGATTTTTCTAAGAAAATCATGAGAAAAACTGCTTTAGTTTATGATTGAGTCTACAAAAGAGAAAGTTATGTATTTTGTTAAAAAGATAAAACAAGGGAAGTTTTTTCGTCAGCGATTAGTATTTAGTTTTTTTTGGTTGGTTCCTAAGTGCTATTAGTATTAGTTTTTTGTAGGTTGGTTAGTGCACTTATGCTCATTAGTTACCGACAGACTGAAACATGCACTCTCTAATTTGTTTTGTTTTTTTTGAAGAAAACACTCTAATTTTTTGCTAAAATATTTCCAAATCGGGGGTAACTTTACACAATTTGTGACCAACTTTTGTTGCTAAATATTGAAATGGTTTTTGATATATATTTTGCGCTTGCTAGTATTTTACGACATGAGTTCGTTGTTACTTTATTACGAATCAGAAACAACGTAGTGTAGTGATTAACTAGAAACCTTTGTAAGAAAGAAATCGTTTTTGGATTTCATAATAATAAATAAAGACAAAATTTAATTGCTATAAAAATCATCTTGTCAAACATTCAAGCGATATCAACATCGCACTGCTGGTTAGGTCATACTTATAATAACATGAAAGATGATTTACGTTGATCAATACGATCTGCAATGTACATCCTGGTCTCCATCCTAAAATTTCCCAACTAATTTTGCTTCTGTAAAAAACTTTCGTATTTGGCGGTGGCGATGGTCATTTGAAATACTAAGCCCTTAACTAGGCCATTAAAATTGAGAGATCTGTTTCTCATCAATTATACTAAATTAAAGTAGAAGCTTTTCAGAAAAATAAAAAATACATATATGATAAAGCCACGTCAGTTGATTCTAATACCATGTTAAATTTATAAGTACTTATTTGTACGAGATTCTAATTCAAAATCACTTAAGACTAAAGAAATTGATTCTTACTTATATATTATTTCATCATTTCTTTAACTAGACGAATATGAAAAATCCTGTCATTAACTAATATTCTCTCCGTTTCAATTTACATGTTGTAGAGAAAATTTTTGTTTCAAAACAATTGTTGTTTTATATTTCAATGCAGAATTTATTAACTTTATATATTTTTATTTATTTTTCTATCAACTCATTGCTATTTTCACCTCTATAATAGCATTTAGAGATGAAATTGCTCCAGCCCACTTCTATTTTTTCCACTATAATAGATATTTCTAGTTTTTCCTCTATTTATAGAAGAAGAAATAACATTCCTCTATTTTTTACTCTATATTTAGAGTTTATTATTTTAGAGGAATACATTGAAGCATATCCCACCTCTATTATAGATTTCCTCTATTTTAGAGGTGAAAATGCAAAATACATTTGAGATGGTCTTAAATGTGATTAGATGTATTGATAATTGTGTTATTATTTTGAAAATATGTAAAATTAAATATTTTTTTAATCTGTGTGTAAAAGTCTAAAATAACAACTAGAGAGAGAGTAATTTTGATTACATTGAAAACTTAAATAGGTTTCAATTAAAATTCTACCTCCAGCTCATTCCCAAACATGAATCACAAGATTACACCATATGAGAAATGAATATAATAAATACATAGAAGAAGTTACTCAAAAAAATATAAATATAAATAAATTTGAGATTGGAAATGGGTGAAACATGAGTTTTGTCTACCTCATAAATAAAAACCCCATAATCTTATGGGCATTAAAGTATTAATAACTATACTTAAAAAAGATATGGGAAAAAGAAAAAGTATTTAGAGAAGGAAATGGGTGAGTCGTAGTGGTTAGAACGTCAGTGAAGCTTCTGAGGAAGGCTTCTTCTCCTTCATTCCTCACAAATGGTCAAACTCTGCCTCTCTTCTTAATCCAAAAAAAAAACTCTTACTCTCTCCTTCTTTTCTTCTTTAATTCATAATCCACCAAACATAAAACACATTCCTAATCAGATCTCCAATCTGCGATTCTCCTGTTTTTTCTTTGTCGGCAGTTACAAACCCTTTGGGTTTCCAAGAAACCCACCATTTATCTCCTTCTTAAATCAGAGAGTTCTCACTCAAACTTCACAATTTCTCTTCTTCTCTATCTCTTTGTTTCAAGAATGTCCTGTTTCATAACTTGCGTTCGTTTCGATGACTCGATCACGACCACCGACAAGAAACCCAAGATCACTGGATCTGTCTCTGTCTCCGGCGTAACATGTTATACCTGGGACGACGTCGAATCTCTCACCTCAAATTTCTCTAGACTCATTGGTTCAGGTGGATACAGTAGTATCTACTTGGCTCGTTTGTCTGGCGCCAAAAAAGCGGCTTTCAAGGTTCATGTCGGTAGCCATCGTCTTTATCAGGTGTTTAGATCGGAGCTCGAAATCTTGCTTCGTCTTCAACATCCTCACATTGTCAAACTTCTCGGTTACTTCGACGATTCAGGTTCCCAATAGTCTCCTTTGAATGATTCACATCACACATGAAAAAAAGTCAAATACTTTAAAGAACAAAAGCTACTCATGAGATTTTATTAATGCAAGTTGTTTTGTACTACTTTATTCTTGTCTTGTACTCATTAAAATTCTTTCTGTTATTTCATTGTTTTCGTCCTGATAACTTTTCCTTTTTATTTTACCCCAAACGATTTCTTTGTTACAATTATATCTATATCTATTTTGGTAAATCATTTTTTTTAATGTTATACTTCTCTCATCTTTCAGAAGAAACTGGTGCACTCTTATTAGAGTACCTTCCCCAAGGTAACCTCCAAGAGAAGCTCAACTGCAACAGCAAACAAGTGTTGCCATGGAGAAACCGTACCCCCATAGCGTTTCAGGTTGCGCAAGCGATGCAACACATTCATGAGAAATGTAGCCCTCAGATTGTTCATGGTGATATCAAATCCTCCAACATACTCCTTGACAAAAACCTCAACAGCAAGCTTTGCGACTTCGGATCAGCCAAAGTCGGCTTCTCATCTATGGTTCAGCCATCTACAACGGTGTCCTCACCTCGTTCCAAGCAAGTGAGGATGATAGGGTCTCCAGGGTACACGGATCCTCATTACTTGAGAACCGGGATTGCTTCGAAGAAAATGGACATGTATGGGTTTGGAGTGGTGGTTCTTGAGTTGGTTTCTGGTAAAGAAGCGGTTAGCGCTGAAAAAGGTGAGATGCTGGTGCATACCGCAGCTCCATTGATCCATGACATTTGTGATTTAGGTGCCGATATTGCAGAAGAAAAGGTGAGACGGTTCTTGGATCCGAGGTTGTCTAGGGACAGTAGTCTTGATATAGAAGAGGTTAAGACAATGCTACGTGTGGCTGCTTCCTGTCTTCGCAGCCTGCCATCTCTCAGACCCTCGGCTTCTCAAGTAGTACAAACTCTTGTCCATAAGATCCCGTCTCTGTCTTTCCTCGGTTGTGTAAAAGATGAGTGATACATATATAAGACGATGTGGTTTAGGTGGCGACTAGAGATTGTGTTGCAGTCTAGTAGGTTCATAAGTCGCAGAAAGATTCTGAACGTTGCTGAGATGATTGAGTTTCGTTGTATAGGAGATTGTGCAGTATAAAAAAAAAAGAAAAAAAGAAGAAGAAAGAAAGGTAGATTTGATTTCCTCTTCTGCTTAGTGGCATGTATAGTAAACAAAAAAACAATAATATGTGTGAAAATGGACTTTTATAAATATTATTGTGTGATGTACAATACAACTAATTGGAATTGAATCACAAGTTTCTTACAATTTGTTCCTTTATTCCATATACTACATCGAACATCAACATTTCTTTGTTACACGCCCTGAGACATATTTTATAGATTCAGTGTTTAATTATGCTTTAGAATCTTCGTAAATCTAATGTGAAATGAAAAACAAAATATTAATGAAAGTTCTTACGAAAAAGAAAGTGAAATAGAACCACGTTTGAAAGTTCATGGTTTTGATGGTTGAAATGATTTAATTTTTATTGAGCCTAGATGATTTTAATGGATTTATATAAATTTAATATGATTTTTGTTAAGCCATCTTATAATCTTTCTAAAACCACGAAATTTAGAATTTATATATTTTAAATATAAAATACTATTTCAACATTTTTTAGAAGCAATCAAATATTTTAAAATAATTAAGTCATTATAAAATTTACAGCTTAACTTTTTTTTCACAATAACAATAGATTTCAAAATGATTTTATAAATTTATAAGTTCAAAAAATAAATTTTAATTCTTTTTTTTTAAAATTTACTTTTAAATAATCATGAATTCTTCATTTTACTACAAGTCATTTAAAACATTTAGTTGAATTTTAAAGATTTTTTTTTTAACCAAGCACTCGTAGCATGGTGGTAAAGGAGGTACAGTTGTACTGCCGCCACCCGTATTCGAGTCTTGGCTACAACGGATTTAACATTCCTTCTGTTAGGGTGCTGGATCCCTTACGAGGGGATAGTTGAGAATGTGACTGCCCAGATACCAAAGTTATAAAAAAGATAGTTATCTTTTTCAGCTCACGTTTTCTTCTAGTCACAAAGAGCTTGACTTTCGTAGTATTGATTTTGGTTTTAACTGAGAAACAAATGAAGAATAGAAAAAATATACAAAAATGAAACATTCTAAAAACATTAAAGAGAGGGGAAATTTTTCACATAACAAAAGTAAGGTAAAAATATAATATTATTGCTTAAGGAATGAATGATATAAACCTTTGTCATTCCAAAAAAAAACTTGCTAATATGGTGCAATTTCGTTAAATCGGTAGGTGCAATGTGAGTTATAAGATCAGTTCTAAGATTTTATCCCAGAAAATAAATAACGTTTTGCAGAACATATTTTAGAGACCAAATCAATTTTTGTTACAATGAAGAAAAATCACATATATATTATGATTGTTAAAGAGATGTTTAATGCAACAAATCCATATTGAAAAAATAAGATAGTGGCAATTAAAAAGGATACGAGTAAGACGTATGATCATATTGAATGAAACTTCATTAGATTATACATGATATGGGGTTGTAGGCAGCCCTGATTGACTAGTTAATGTGTTATACATTGTTTGTCAAATATTATTTTTAATTAATGAACAACCTAGAAAAAATATCATCCCAGAGAGGGTTGTATCGAGGAGATCTTTTGTCTCCTTTCCTCTTTATTCTTTACGCGAAGGCATTTTTTAACCCTCTTAACCATGCGGATAATCAAAGAAAGATAACAAGGATGCACTTGTCACGCTCCATTCGGCATCATACATTCTCTTCGTTGATGATATCATCTTCTTCTATAAAACGGAGCCCATGAAAGTGATAAAGTAATGAAAGTAACTAAAGTTTATGAAAAAGTTTCAGCTCAATATATTAATTTTGAAAATTCGTCTCTTGTATTTGGTAAGAGAGGGCATGGTTGAAAATTCGTCTCTAGTATTTGGTGAGAGAGAGAGAGAGAGAGAGAGGGAGGGAGGGAGAGGGAGGGAGGGAGGGAGGGAGAGAGAGAGAGAGAGGTTTTTAGTGTTGTGAGAAATGAAAAGATGTTGTTAACGAGATGAGGGCATACCTTTTCATACATGAAGATTCACCTACTGAAGGAGATGACATATGCATTGAGCCATTGACTAAGGAAATAAAATGATTGTTAATGACAATGATTGATTGCTTTTTTGTAACGCTCAAATTTTCTTTATACGGCATAAATAAATCTATTCCAAAGGACACGAATAGCTAAACGCCCCGAAAATCGACCGTAAAAAGTTGTCTCCCATCACTTTCCACAAACTCCATAGTCAGATTACGAAACTTATGTGAAAACATGAAAAATCCTAGAAGCGAAAATGGAAATAGTTGAAGACGAAGATGGTCCTTGACAGTTTGAGATTATAAGTTTTGACCCATCCACATAACAAATTTCAAAAGCTCATTTAGTTTAATTCATGAAACCCTAAGACCAAACTGTAAAAAAAATTAAAAGTATATATGGCACATGTTAGTCACTTGATATGTTGTGTTTCGACACATTCTATATATGCTTTTTCATATCATCTTTCTGCTTTTCTAGAGTCTTCTTAGTTTTTTTGAGTCATTTCAAGTGGAGAATGAGTTGGATTTGCGCAAGAGAGAACATGTGAAGAAAAGAATGCAAAATGAGAGTTTTCTCCAAGGGAGCAACCCTGCGGAGCAACCCCTAGGCATGCTCCTGACTTTTAAGTAAACTTCTGATTAGATACGGGATTTACCCTAAAAACTATATCTCTTCACCCCAGCAGGCGCTGCTTTCTCTTTTATAAAGACCTGGCTACTTTATTTTATTTTCTTACACTTCTTTTTACACAAGAACTTGTTGAACCTTTTGGAGATGATCTTAGTGATTTGTAAGGGCGGCGGCTTCTTCTTCTTCGTTTCTAGAGAAGAACTCCCTGAACCCCCTTATTACTTTTAATAAATCGATGCATTATTCAGTCATGTCTTGCGTGTTTTTCTTTGCCATGAACGAGTAGTCGATTTGTTAGCCTAGGGTTTTAGGGTGTTGGCTCATGATCTGAACATAGATAAGTTCTATCTCTTTTCTCAGTTTTTAACTGTTCTTAATGCTGGTTTACCTTTTATCATTAACCCTGAATTAAGTTGCTAAATCTGTTATAAACGAGCCTCATATCCCTGATCAGCGAGAGTATATATCAGGGTATGAGGTGAGCGTATTAGATCTGTGTTTATTGTTTGCTGGCGACTCTTGATCCAATCGAGAGCTTAGGCGTCAAGGTTGCACCGCAAAAGGAGCAGCTCTGCAAGAGCTGGCTATGCTAATCAAAGATATCCAAGCTCTAGACTGTACTTTAATAAGCTTGAATAATTGTTTGGAATATTTTGTTAACACCCGATGAAATACCCTAGGTTGACATCCTTATAATCTGAATCTAAAACCTCCGACTTTATTTGTTACTTGCTTTCTACGTTTTTACTTTAGAACACCCATTTGTTTTAACTCGAAATTGATCTTATAAGAGTAAAGAGTAAATCTGGTCCTCTGGAATTGAATCAAAAAATACTACAACTATACTAATAGCTTGCAATAGAATAAGACACAATTTTAGTGTATAAAGTTTTTGCGCCGTTGCGACGGGGACCAAGCTTTTACCTTTATTTTTTGGAATTTTTTCAAGTCTAAAACATCTAACTTGCTCTTATCTTTTTTTTTGCTTCAGCTGATGTTCCAGGTGTATGTCCAGTAGAAACACTCGAAACAACACCTCCAGTCCATTAGTTGCACTTACGAAGAGTTAGCAAGATTAGAAAAAACCAACAGACAACAAACAAGACCGACTAACACCACAATAGGCGATCACAACGACCAGAATGATCTCACTGCAGCAATGGCTCTGATGCAACAACAAATGTTCCAGATAAAGAAGACCATTAAAGAAAAACAAGCTGCTCACCAGCAGCATGAGCAGCAGGAGCATGCTGCTCAAATCGGCGAGAGGAATCTGCCGCGGAACATCCCTGTTACGCGTTCCACCATTGCTCCACCACCATGCCAAAGGCAAGACTTTGAAATCAGCCTCCTATGATCAACCTGGTACAGAGGAAGATGTTCCATGGCCTTCCAGCTGAGATACCAATGGAACACATCGAGTCTTTTGAAGAAATATGCAAGTTCACCCGTTCTAACGGAGTACCACCTGATTACATCAAGTGTATGATGTTCTCGTTCTCTCTAGCGGACAAAGCTTCAAGATGGCTCAAGTCGCTACCTACTGGATCTCTCACCACGTGGGAACAGGCCAGAGCAGCCTTTCTAGGCCACTTCTTCACGAAGACTAAAACAACTGGTCTCGTGAACAAGATCTCCTCTTTCAAGCATCACGCCAACGAACCATTCAATGATGCATGGAAGCAGTTCAATGACATCCTTAGGGAGTGCCCTCATCACGGGATTGAGAATGATCATGTCCTGGGTATCTTCTATGATGGTGGGGAGTGGGAGTTCCACAATGCTCTTAATGCTGCGAGCAAAGGATACTTCATGACACAGACCACCGATGGAGCATTTGAGCTGATAGAGAACATGGCTGCTAGCTATGCAAACAAGAACCCAGAAATAGATTGTTCTACGAAAGTTAGTAGTGTTGTGCTCAATGGAAGGACGAACTCACTGCGAAGGTTAACCTGCTCCTAAAGAGCAATGAAGGGGAAAGTCATGTACATGGACGAGGCTACACCTGAGCAAATAGCTAGGGATCTAGCTGAAGTGGGACAAAAGGGGAAGATCATCAAGAGGTTCTCTACATTAATGGTCAGGGATATGTCCAGAATCAAAACTACTTTCAGAACTCCAACTACAGAAGCCACCCTAACCCACTCTCTTACCGGAGCAACACTGCAGAGAACTCTGGAGATCAGATGCAGAACATTGAGCAACAAGGTGCTCCGTAGCAGAGAGGCTTTCCCCAAAATTTCCAAGGTAAAAATTTCGTCTTCAGCCAAGCTCAGAATCGGTTTCAAAGCCAGAACCAAAATCAAAATCAGCATAAACAACAGAGCAACCTATAGACTGCTCCAGCTAACTCGAGCGGTGTGCATAATGAAATAAAGGATTTGGGGAACATGATGCAGCAACTGCTCCACAGTCAACAAATACAAGTCAAGGTTTTGAACTAGGCCACCACTGGCATCAATACAAGGATGGACAACATGTTCACCGAGCTCAACACAAAGTATGATACAATGAGCATCCATATGCGCCATATTGACATTGCTCTTGCGCAGACAGTTGAGAGTGTCAAGAGACAACATGGAACGCTCCCTGGAAAAACAGACAAGAATCCAAGGGAGTGTAATGCAGTGGAGCTGAGGAGTGGTAAGAAACTCAATGATGTGGTATCAAAACGATTTACTGCTTCAGAGAAAGGCAAGCAGAAGGAGTCAGAGCAACCTGCTGAGGATGCTCCAGAAACATAAGAAAATCCGGAACAACCTGCTGAGGCTGTTCCATCTGCTCTGAAGCAAACTGAGACTATTACCACCCAAGTTTACACCCCCAAAATGCCCTACCCTGTCCCAACAAATTTATCTCGCAAGCACTACAAGAAAACTCGTCTGTTACTAGGGAG
>JABAYD010062991.1:0-13192 GCA_014822095.1 Diplotaxis tenuifolia
TATATATATATATATATATATATATATATAAATAGAACAGAAAGTTATGACAGAAAACGCAGTTATAAAATGCATACTGTAAACTTTTTTTTGGTAAACTTTAAAGCTTGTTATTAGTTACAACGGGTATATATATGCTCATCTAATCAATTATGGCTTAAACTATTTGCAAATATTTCAACAACCAAACCTAAATTTAGTGCTATAAGAATTGATTATATATGACTTTAATATATATGAATTATAAGATTTTCTTATGAAATTGTTTTCTTTATTGACAATTTGCTAATAAAGTAATCGTTGATAGACTTTTTCACGTTTCGTACCCACCTTTACAAAAGTTCTATAATTAGTTTATCGAATACATTTCAGATTCGAGTTGATTTTAATAGATGCTTGAGAATACAAAAGGTATGCTATTTTCTCTTACCTTAATTCTTTCTATCTTTTTTTCGTACCATTGCATTTACCATTTTTTTCTGTCTTCTCCATTCTTTTTGATGAATGATGATGATAAAATCAAGAACAATTGATGTTTCGATCAGGTCGAGAAACATATGGAAGAAGATGATGATATGGTGAAAGAGGGGCTAATGGCATCTCAAAGAGAAATCTTCAGCATTTCTGGTCCCATTCATCTAACGTCCATTGATTGGTAGGTATTTTTCTGTTTCTTCTCTTTCATCTTCAACCACATATATATCATCTTCCCAAATCCATTTCACAACAAAGCTCATCATCATGAATCCTATTATATTCTATTATAGCCATAGTCAACTATCATATTCTAAAATCCTTAATCCTCCATAAATTGTATATTATAATATTACATCTAAATGAAACTCACATTAGATTGATCCCGAAGATACACGGAGCAAAGAAGATAGAACAGTACCGGCCCATTGCTTTATGCAATGTGTTTTATAAGATCATTTCAAAACTGCTTTCTCTCCGGCTGAAACCAGTCCTTGCTTCTGTTATCTCCGAGAACCAATCAGCCTTCATCCTTGGAAGATCAATAACAGACAGCGTGTTGATTACGCATGAGGTTTTACACTATCTCAAAATCTCACAAGCTCAACAAAAATGTTCTATGGCAGTAAAGATGGACATGTCCAAAGTATATGATCGTGTGGAATGGGAGTTTGTGTCTCAGGTTTTTAGGAAACTTGGTTTCCACGACAAATTCATCAATTGGATTATGCAGTGTATCACTTCTGTTTCTTATAAATTTCTTATAAATGAGAATGTCTACGGAGCTCATGTCTTACCTCAACGGGGAATCCGTCAAGGAGATCCCATCTCCCCCTACATCTTCATTCTATGAGGGGAAGTTCTCTCCAGGTTATGCAAACAAGCCCAAAAAGATGGACTCCTTCAGGGTATTCGGGTAGCACGAGGAAGTCCCAGGGTGAACCACCTCCTTTTTGCAGACGATACGATGATTTTCTGTAGCTCATCACCAGAGAACTGCCACTCTTTAATGCAGATCCTTCACACCTACGAAGAAGCATCAGGGAAAAAGGTTAACATTGCAAAATCCTCGGTCACCTTTTCTAAAAAAACTCCTCAAGATACTAAATCATCAGTTAAAGCCATCCTGGGTATTTCAAAAGAGGGAGGTGAAGGAAAGTACTTAGGACTCCCTGAGCATTTTGGTAAGCGCAAAAAATATTTGTTTACCTCGATTGTGGATAGGATCAGACAAAGGGCTTCTAATTGGTCGTCACGTCTGCTGTCAAAAGCGGGGAAGCTCACCATGCTAAAGGCTGGCCTTACGGCTATTCCCACGTATACAATGTCCTGCTTCCAGATTCCTTTGGGCGTCTGCAAAAGGATCCAGTCAGTCCTAACTAGATTCTGGTGGGATGATTCCTCTGAAAAAAAAAAGATGAGTTGGGTGGCTTGGTCTAAACTCACAAAGCCAAAGTCTCTCGGGGGGTTGGGTTTGCGAGACATTCAGCTTTTTAATCAGGCTCTTTTGGCTAAAGTAGCATGGCGTGTTCTCACAAGACCAGAGAGCCTTCTAGCTAGAGTGCTAAAAGGGAAATACTGCCATAAAAAAAAGCCTACTGGATGTGGAGTTACCTGCAGCGTGCTCACATGGCTGGCACAACATACTCTTTGGCAGAGACCTTCTTAAAGAGCACCTGGGTAAAGCCATAGGAAACGGACAGTCAACTCGGGTTTGGAAAGATTCATGGATATGCTTGGAGACACGTGTTAGACCTTTTGGTCCAATTCATGAAGCGGCACTTGATTTAAGAGTCTCTGACTTCTTAACTGATGATCATAAATGGAACAAAGGAAAAATTGAGGAGTTCTTACCTGACCTTTGTCATCAGATCCTTTGCATCCAGCCGAGTATAATGGGTGCAGAGGACTCTCATATCTGGCTCCCACTCCCTTCAGGAGTCTACTCAACAAAGTCAGGTTATTACACCGCCGCCAAAGCAGCGTCTCCCCAAGTCCTACCGACGACGGCCAATGCTCTAAACCCAACTCTTGACTTCTCCTGGATAAAAGACGTCTGGTCAGGGAAATTTTCACCAAAGATGAGAGTCTTTTTGTGGTCTATTATCCAAGGAGCTTTGCCGTTTGGAGAAAACTTACAAAGAAGGGGAGTGCTTGCTGACGCCCTCTGTCCTCGGTGTAAAGCCTCAGAGGACTCGAAGCACGTCTTCTTCTCCTGCCCCTTTGCCAAAGAAGTCTGGAAGCATGTACCTATCAATCAACCAGTTCACATAGCTGAGGATATGGACTTCAAACAAGTAGTCACGGCCTTTCGAAATGTTTACTGCTTACCTCCGTTAGGGATCAGGTATAACGTACTCCCTTGGATCCTTTGGGCTCTCTAGAATGCTAGAAATAAGCTTATATTTGAAGACAGAACGGCTCCTCCGATTGAGATTGCAAGGAAAGGGATCAGTTTGGCTAGGGAATGGGACCGTGCTCAGCCGCCACCAGAGATTCAAGGCTTTCTCTCCACAGGACCACCCCTCCTCCCTAGGAGCCCTGTCCAGGGTGCGTTCTCCATCTTCTCTGATGCCGCTTGGGAATCCTCGTGTTACAAAGCGGGATTGGCTTGGATCGTAAAGGACGATCATCTACAGTACGTCAATTCCGGATCCGTTGCTCTCTCCTCAGTGGTGTCTCCGTTGGTGGCGGAAGCTTTGGGATTGAGATGGGGAATCACCACGGCTGCATCCTTGGGTCTCGCCAACATCATCGTCCTATCGGACTGTTCAACGCTCGTTAGAGCAATCAACCTAAAGTTACAAGTGAAGGAGATCTACGGTATTCTTAGGGACATCGATCAACTCTCCTCCAACTTTGCTTCCATCTTCTTCTTCCACATCCCTCGTTCTCAGAATAGGGATGCTGATGCTTTAGCTAAGCAGGCCATTAGGGCCTCCTCTTTTCCTTCTGTTGTACCCCACTCTGTGGTGGGCTAGCCCTTTTGGGCCCAAACCTTTATCTGCCTTAATATAAAGTTGTGTTCCAAAAAAAAATATATAATAATAATAATATTACATCTAATAAGCTAAAGTCAGCGTCTTTTGAATAGGAATAATTCGTACCATAGATCATTGGTGGCATCATGTTTGGTACAAGCAGTGTATACATTGGAACGAGACAGACAACAAAACCGGACTGGTCTCAAGTCACAAGCCAATCGTTGGTGGGAGTTTTTCAACTTCACTTTAGTGGAAACCCTAATCGACCAATCAGATGGATCCATTTATGGGGCCGTTCTTGAGTACAAACTCTTCTCTTACAGTTATTATGTTCATCCTCACTCGAAAACACCTCCTCGTCACGTGATAGCATTTCGAGGAACGATCATGAAGCCGCACTCTCGGTCAAGTGACCTTAGGCTCGACCTACGTTGCGTTCGCGACAACCTCCAAGACAGCACAAGATTCATGCATGCGATAGAGGTGATACAAACCGTGGTGGCTAAAACCGGTAATGCAGCCGTGTGGCTCACTGGACATTCTCTTGGAGCCGCCGTGGCTTTGCTCGCCGAGAAAATTATGACGAGGTCTGGTTACCCTCTTGAGTGTTACCTATTCAATCCTCCTTTTTCCTCGATACCGATAGAGAAGCTAGTGAAGAGTGAGAAGCTTAAGCATGGTGTTAGATTCGCCGGGAGTCTAGCTAAAGCCGGCGTAGCCAAGGCCGTCAAGAGTCGCCACCATCATAATAAGGTATTCAATTCCGTTTTAAATGAAATATTGTAGTTTTAGGTGATGATTGTTTCATTAGTTTTTAGTTTTTGTTTTTAGCTTTTAGATTTTGGTTTTTGATTTTAGATTTTGGTTTTAGCTTTTAGATTTTAATTTTTTATTTTCTTTGGAGTTTTTGGTTAGGAAAATCTTAAACCGACATCTACTGAGGCCTAGTTTCCAGCTCATTGGTTTGTTTTTAGTACCATGCATGTGTCACAAAACAAATCGAACCCATTATCTATAATGCATGCACATTATTGACATTTCTTACTGGTTTGGCTTAGTGCCTTGTGTTACAATCCGGATTCACACCCTTATAATGCATATTGTCTGAGGCATCGAGTTAATTTATTGGTTCGAATCTTGTTTAAATATATTGACAGGGCCGAGAAGACGATATGTTTATGAAACTAGCATCATGGATACCTTATTTGTATGTGAATCCTTCAGATCCCATCTGCTCAGAGTACATTGGTTATTTCAACCACAGAAACAAAATGTTTGAGATTGGAGCTGGAAAAATAGAGAGGATATCTATAAGGAACTCGCTTAGGAGTCTTTTGTCCGGAGGAGGTGGAGGAAGCTCGTGTTCGGATTCGTCATCGGAACCTCTTCGTCTTTTACCATCGGCATATATAACGTAAACACTACACTACAAGAATTATTGAAAATAGCTAAGGATTGGCAAGAACATTTCCGTAGCCATAATTATTAGCGATGAAAGTCGCTACGGATAGCGATAAACCAAAAAACTGTTAAGTTTGTAGCTAATTTGTAGCGATCTATAGCTAATTAGCTACGAATATGATCTGTAGGCATTCTCTAACTAAATAGCTACTAGTTAGCGAGGAATAAATTGTCGCTAAAAGTTATATAGTCTAAACACATAGTTATAAATGTCTATGTTTGAAATCTTTGTTTAGTGATAATGTTTGAAGCTAGTAATGTTTGAATTAAGATGATATGTTTGAAGCAATTGATTTTATGTGTTTATTGGGTTTGAGAGTTAGAGATTATAGTACAATAGGGGTTTGTGGTTTAGGGTTAAGGGTTAAAGGTTTTATAGTTAAGATTATAGTATAAAGCTCAGATTTTAGGGGTTTGGCAACTACTTTAGTTAGAGATTATTGTATAGGTTTTAGATTTGTAGGAATTGTGGTTTAGGATTAAAAGTTTATAGTTAGAAGTAATTAAAAAAATATAATAATGTTTGAATTAAGATTATATGTTTGAAACACTTCATTTTATATGTTATTGGGTGATTATAGTATAAAGCTTATATTTTAGGGGTTTGTGGTTTAGGGTTAAGGATCAAAGGTTTTATAGATTAAAATTATAGTATAAAGCTTAAATTTTAGGGGTTTGGCAACTACTTTAGTTAGAGATTATGGTATAGGTTTTAGATTTGTAGGGATTGTGGTTTAGGATTAAAAGTTTATACTTTATAGTTATAAGTAATTAAAAAAAAAACTTGGTATGTAAATTATAATTGGTTAGAAATTTATATAGACTATTAAAAATGTATAAACTTGGTATAATTTTTGTTTCATTTATCATCTCAAATTTTATTTCCCTCCCTACATTTTCTCCTACGTATTTTTTGGCTCCACTAATTGCCTCTCTTTTCTCATTTCCCTCCCAAGTACTTTTTGGTTTAGGCTCCAAAATATTTTAGCCCAAAAACTTGCAGACACTTAAGAGTTTGAACACTTTTAAGAGTATCCGTAGTTGAATTCCTTTCCTTTGTTACTTTCGGTTTTGTATTGCAAGTGTTTAAAGACGTTCTTACTTCTTAATCTATGTTTCTCTCTTTTGCTCTTGCAATCTTCCAGGAGACAAGATACTCACTTGTAGGTTGCTGATTCTTTTCCCCCTTGTCAAGTGAGTCTCACTTCCATTTTCCAAATTACCTTTTTTCTGCATATACTGGATTCAGAAAGAAACTGTATTATACTGTTACTGAAATAAGGTCAGGTGAGCAAGTGTTATGACAAGGATTCTTATTCCTAGAATGATGCTTCACTCAAGACACACTCACTTTTTTTTTTGGAGGTTTCGATTAACTTCAGGGCTGCAGGTATTTTGGAGAACCTTGTTTGTATACTCGTAAGCAGCATCACAAGGAGTTTAACTTCTGGAACGGGATTCCATATAATTGGTAATTGTTACTAATTTAATGTCAACACATTTTTAAATATAGTTTTTTTTTTTTTTTTTGTGACGAGATGAAGGAAAAAGTTTCTTAAGTGAGAACAACTGAGGCAACTATATCTCGTGATAGGATCTTCATTTTCAATACCACATTAATAGTGGTATTCTGATTTTTTTTTGTTAATATCTATGTTTTCTAAACTAGGACTTGTTTTAACATTAGAACAATTTCATTCATTGTCAAGTGTTGTTTGTTTCTCCTTTTTTAGTAAAAATATCACTAGGATCCCGATCAGTATCCATGAGGATGATTTCCAACATCAGCAAAGGGAAGAGATATTCGATTTGGTGATGTTTGAACTTTTTTTGTTGGCAACTAGAATGTCTACTTGTATCATGTTTGATTATTTTATTATGTTTTCAATTTTTGTTACCGTCTATGTAATGTATATAATGCTTTGAACTATTTTATGTAGTTATATTTGTTTATTTAAAACCAGAAGATATTTTGAGAAATTATAATTTATTTTAGCTAGCAAATATAAACAAAATATTTAGCTATATATGATTTTAAACCAAAATTTGTGGTGAAATTAGCTATAGATTTGCTATAGCAATCTATTCATATTTGTAGACATATATAGCTACTGAAAATTAGTCGCCAGATTTGTCACTAATGAGCAACAGATCAAGTTGTAGCCATATTGTTGCTATTGGCTACGAAAATTATTCTTGCTAAGCCGTCGCCATCTGGCTACCGATCGGCTACAGATATGATTTAGCGTGGAAGCTGAGGCCAAAGAATTCATCCGTCGCCATCCGTTGCCTATCCCGTTTTAGCAACGGATTGGGGTTAACAGCTACAAAAATTTCTTTAGCTAATTTAGAGAATTCTTGTAGTGCTAGTACAGCCCCTGATTTTAAGAGAGCTCATGGGATCCATCAATGGTGGGATCCTATGTTCCATGGTGAATATGTTTTGCACCAGTTTAGTCGTTGACTTCCACTTTTTTTTTCTCTTCCAAATTTGGTTTTTGTTGTTATAATATGCAAAAACAACAACTTTGTCTAAATGATTTGAAGAAAAATAGAAGTAGAATAGAACCAACATAATAAATTGTTTATGTATTTGTAAGTTCGTCAAACAGTACTTGAAAAAGTACCTTAACATGTTCTGGTACCTCATTAACCATCATTATAGAAGAATCAACTCCAATTTGTGACTTATAACTAACCGAAAAAAACTAACTGTGACCAACTTTAATCCATAGTGTTGTATATATGTAAAAGTCTTGTTCATAATCCAGAACTGAAATAAGTAACACAGAAACGTTACTGAACCTCAAACCCAATCATCATACCACACCACTGTTTGTTTCCAAAAACCAAGGTTGAGTTTCAAGACAGTGACACTTATTTATTATTAGGAACACTGGACATACAACTCTTTATCAGTCATAAAGAAAGCCTGAGCATTCGATAAAGATGTTATAAGTTCCGAGAATACTGGTCGAGGCAGCAATCCATAATAGCAGAGACGGCGCTGATAAACTCCTCTTCGGTTCTCTCTGGGGGCACTAAAGCTTCTGCATCATTGATGATTTGTTCGATCACAGATTCTTTATCGAGTGTTTCTCTGCACATCATGCTTCCAATGGCAAAAGGTGTGAGACCCTTCGCAGCACCTTTCTTGAGAAGCATGGTGGAGATGCGGAAGACACGAGCGCATGAAGGCGGAATCTCCCAACCGTGGACTCTCAGAATCTCAATGTCTTCCTCAGGATCCAAGGTTTTGATGTATTCCAGCGTCTCTGAAGAGTATGGCTCTTTTGCTTGAGGCCAGTATAGCCACTCGAATGTGCAGTCTTCAAACTAAAAAATTAAAGTAGTTTTTAGTCTTAAATGTATTGTAAGCTAGTTTTCAACTCTGAATATATTAATTAAACTCGTTTAATTTACCTTGTTTGGGAAGCAATAGCCGTGATCGATAGGAGTTAGCACGATCTGACCATCTTCTCCATCTCGGCTAACCAAAATGTTACCACCATGACGATCTGCATTAGCAAGCCTAATGTCTAGAACCGATATCTTGTGAACCTGATCAACCGGGAATATTCTGTATCCCATATCTTCACAAGTTCCAACATTACTCACAAACATCTGCAACGAACCAATCTTTGCGTTCTCTGGAGAGAAGCTATAACCATTGGGATGGTTGAAATCTTTGTGCAAACATTTAACCATTGTTGTTGGCGGAACTCCAGCGAAACCGGGTTGGTCATGAGGAAAAGTTCGCGGTCCGGTCATGGGATAGTCCAAGATGTAAGCTGCGACTTCTCTAAAAGCTCCTTCACCAACCTGTGTGCCTTTCTTTAATCCCTCACCATCAACTGAAACAGGCTGCCCGTGCGGGTTGTTCACGGCCATTGGCTCCTCGTCAATGGGTTTGAAGACGGACACGTATTTGTTTCCAGATGGATCTTGCATGAAGTAAGCTCCTCCTGATCCATCAGATGATTTGATCGGGCCGTTTCCATTCTCCAAGCCATCTATAGTGGAGCTGATAAGCTCTTTGAGTAGTGAAGGCAGTTCAGTTTCATGGTTAACAACAACAGGCTCAACAAAGAAATCTTTAGGCTTTTCTGGAGGTGTTATGAGTCTTCTTCTACCATCCACTGAGTTGATAGAAAACTCCACTGGTTTAGTGGATTTCCTAATTAGCAAGTGAATCACATTCTCTCCGTTTTTAAAGAGATCAGTGATGAGTCTCTGGTCATCTAACTCCTCACCATCTAACGTGAGTTCATGATCCCATGTATTCCCGAGCAAAGCTATTTTCTGCTTCACGTAACCGACGTTTCTGCTCCTCTCAACAAAGAGCTCAAACTCCTTCCCTTCAAAAGTCGTTACAGAAATGGCTTGGAGATCAGAGAGGCTAATAACCAAATGCAACAGCTTCCCATCACAATCTCGAACTTGGGAATCATTTCGAGTACCATCATAGACCAGCTTCTGCTTCTTCACAAAAAATCCCTTGATACTCTGAATACTTAGTTTCACTGACGCTATCAAATCCGACTCCATGAAGGGGCTAAGAGATCCGGAGATAGACAAGAATATCAGGATTGGGTCTTCTAAGTCCAAACCAAACCGTCCAATAAAACCTGGAAAGTTGACAACTTCTTCCAGGGCTGGACTGAAAGCTACACTAGCAATTGACATACCAACAACTGTACAAACTTCTATATACTAAATCCTTAAGAGCTGGATTCCGAGTAATGAAGAAATCCTAAGAGCTCAACAGGAACAAAAGGCTGATGAAATCCCAGAAACACACCTTTTAATCTTCTTCCGTGTAGTTTAAGAAGAACCAAGTTCCTGCACGGATTCAGGAACTCAGAAAACGAAGGGCTTTGTAAATCACATCTTGCCAACTGAGTTCATATTGAAGCTAAATGAATCCCAAACCACCTAAACCTCCATTCAACAAAGAACCTGAGGAAATACAAAGGGAAAGGTCAAAAGAAATCCTCACAATTCACAAACATTACTCACTAATCAACAAAAAATCAATAAAAATTGTAAAATATTCAGAATCAAACAAAGATTTAAAAGAAGGAAAAACCTTCATACCAATCTCTCTTGTATGGATGATTAACACCCTTTTAAGAGCTTAAGGTCTCATCTATATAATTAGTAATCGGCCAAAAGCTAAAATTAGCTCAAAAAAAAAAGCCTAACCAAACAACGTCCACAAAAGTAAAGTTTATAGTCAACAACGTCTTTATCAAAAGCCAAACAAACAGGCTGGCATAAGTTATCTTAATCTGACTAACAAAGTTAATTATAGATTAATCCATCATCAAACAATAAAGTCTTCGATCATCTAACTAGCATTCACAATATGGAACAAAATTAAATAAATTGGATTCTAGTTTCTAATCACCTCTCTCGATCATCATCGAACCGGTACAACTAATCATTCATGATCGGAAGAGATAACAAAAACAATTAATCGATTCCTCAAATAGATTTGGAATTTAAGAAGAAAAAAACGTGATTCATACCTCGGAATCAAATTCCGTGAAGCGATGAATCCAATCGAAACTGATTCCGTTTAAGATCTAATCGTCTCTTTTCAAATTTTCTCGAGAAAACTTTGAGCGTGAGTACCCAGAAAGAGAGAGAGACAAACAGTAACCAACTAACGAGTCTTCTTTGAACAGCGGCGCATTTTGTGGGATTTATTTATAGGGTTTGACTCGGTGACTTTTGACGGAAGTTTTCTAATTTCTACCTACTCTAACGTCGTTAACTCATTTTCCGTTTCCGTAACGGACGCGATTTCTCACCGTCTAAGAAGACACTATATATAAGCTTAATATGACCCATTGGGCCTTCAGGTTCGGCTTTGCTACATATTCCTGAGAACCGAACATAACCGGAATACTTCACAGAAACTAAACCGGTTTATTACAAAGATCTAACCCACCAATAATCAAAATTTTGAACAATTAGAATGTTTTGAGCAGATAAAAAATTCATCTTTTATCTTTGGTCCAGATAATATAAATTGTCTCTTTCAAACAAAATTAATAATATAAATTGTGTGAACAAATCGAGTTACTATTCTTTTTTTAAGATGTATAAACACTTTTAAATATAAAAAACAATTATAATTCTAAATAGATTAAATTATTATTACCAAATCGAGTTACTATTCTTTTTTAAGATGTATAAACACTTTTAAATATAAAAAACAATTATAATACTAAATAGATTAAATTATTATTACCGTGTATCTACACTATTATTTGAGAAGTAAATTTTCTTATTTGTTAACTTCTCTTTAACTGTAGGTACTTTTGTTTATTTGTTATGTTTTTATTAATTCTATATAATTTATTATATTTAAAAATTAAATTAATAATATTATAATTTAATAATTTGTTAATTTTCCATGATTTTAGGTAATTTTGTCAATTATATTTATAAGGTAATTGATGAAATTTGTCATATGAGATTTTTTATATTTGGACAACACCAGAAAATCAGATATAGCTAGAAGAAGATGAATTAAATTGGGAGCCATCAGATCATCAAAGAGTGGAATATAAAACAAATATGCTTCCATCTCAGCCTCAGCCAAATCCACCTTCACCTCCACCTCTACCAAATCCGACTCCACTTCCACCATAGCCAAATCTGCTTCCACCTCAATCTTAACCAAATCTGCCTTCACCTCCACCATAGCCAAATATGCTTTCATCTCAGCCTCAGCCAAATCCACCTTCACCTCCGACTTGAAATTCTCTTAGGTTAATCACAATACCTTTTCCATGTACTCTAACATCTCCGATGGCATTTAGATTGCAGAGGAGAGGTAAACCTATGTTGAAACGAATAGTGTTTTCCTCCATTTTAGACGATGTGACATACAAAAAAAATGATTTTAGTTTGCACAAAATATGTATATAGAACAGTATATATTGGATACAAAACACACTAATATTTATAGTTAGATATGATTGGTGGAAATTTTGTTTTGGAATGTGTAAACCAAACAATATTTGTTTTCATTCATTTTTATGTTTAATTAAATAACAATAGTATTGGTTTAAATACTTTCAAAAATCAAATGAACCTCAAAACAAATTTCATGTTTTAAGAGCATTGATGTAATAAATAAAAAAGGAAGGATAGTTGTTGATACTAACTAATACGATTGAATAACCAAATCATTTGATGGAAAATGTTTTAGAAAAAAAAAATAAAAGTGATAATAGACTTTCTATTGTATTTATAAAATGTTGACAACTATTGGACCAAACATTAACTGGGAATATGGAGTATTATCTCTGCTAATTTTTGATTAAAGAAATTTACTGAGATTTCTTTAACTTTCTTCCTCATGTTCGTCTTAGGGATATAGCTTAATTACACCATCCCTCATTGTTTCAATCACTTCTGAAACCATGGTTTATTTTACCACTCAGTTATCCTATTCTCCCCCATTTGTTCATAAACAATTCTTTCTCTTGAACTCGTTTGTTGCTTCAAAATGTTTTTTTTTGGTTGTTCTCTTCTCTTTTTCTGTTACTGTGACCCTAATAGTTAATCGTCAATACAATAGTATTAAATTTGAATTTGGTCAGTCTATCATATAGGATTTAGTTATTATTAAGGTAACCCAAAAGTGGTCAGATTGTTAAAGTGGCACAAAGGGGTAGATGTTGGTTTTGCAAAAGCCTCAGAAGAAGTTCTCAAAGGAAAACAAAATCCAGTAGGTCCTCTCACTGTGGGATTGCTCAACCAACATCTCAATGATTTTTATGTTGTTAAATCTAAGTATCTAAACCCTCTTGTTTCTTAAAAATAGTCTCTTATAGCTTAATGGCTGGCTGGTGACTGGTGTTTTGATCTATATTATATCAGGGATGCTAGAGCTTCTGTTATGCTAAACCTTATCAATCAAACCAACACCCCTCAAATGGCTTCTTCTGCGCGATCTTGTTGTTTCATCACGATGGCCATATCTTTCAGAGCACTGTCTACTCTGTCTCCAGCATTAATGGCAGACTAAAACAGAGGAACTGCTCGCTTGGGATCTCCATAATCAATCAATCAGGTGAAAACAAAAAACATGAAAGGATATAACTTTAGTCACCGATAGAAATTTTGTGTATTCAGACCGAATGCGGGAATGCTGAGTGGCTTTCCAGGAGAACTAAGTGCGGATTAGGTCGGCCCGAATAAATATTTCCTCATCTTTGCAGTGAATAAAGACGAGGAAGAAGAAGTGAAATGAA
>JABAYD010063007.1:0-12693 GCA_014822095.1 Diplotaxis tenuifolia
CGCAAAGGCATTGCTCAAGTCATCACTTGGTTCGTCCTTATGCTCTACTTTGGATAGTTGAGCTATAGGTAAGGTTAATGGCTCGTCCAGGTTGTCTAGGATAGCTTGAACCGCCAGTAAGAACCCTTCTTTGGGCCTTCTCTCTTTGGAACGTGTCATTGGCCCTTCCATGACCTTAGGGATGGTTATGGGATCATGGTTCTGGTCGATGACCTCATCAAGAACGTACCTGAACCTATAAATACTTTTAAAAAAGTATCCAAAACATAATAATTATATCTTAAAACATTTATATTTCGTAGCTAAAATTGGGTCAAATCCATGGTATATCAATAGGCACATAGCATATCCTCACGGATTCAACCTCGTAGATTCAACCTCACCAAACTTAATAAACTCCTTCAAGACCAGCTTCTTCTTATTATTTAACGGCAAGTTCCCAAGTGAAGTCGCTGCCACACAGTTGCCGAGATTACAACAATACTTGGGTTCACCTCTGAGGTGAATGGTTAAATTCACCTCACTTCTAATAACCAATCAAATTGTCATGTTCACATATTTAAAAAATGAAATATATTGAATTAAAAAAAAAGAAACAGTTAGAAAAATTACCATATGCAAAACTCTAATCCCTAAACCATACAGTATAAATTCTAAAACCTAAACCCTAAATTCTAAAACCTAAACTCTAAACGTTAAACCCTTGATTCTAAATCTTAAACTCTAAACCATAAATCTGAATTCTAAACCATAAATCCTAGATCATAAACACTAAACCCTAAACCCAAGATCATAAAATCTAAACCCTAAATTCGAAATGTTAAACCCAAAACTCTAAACACTAAATCCTAAACCTTAAACCCTAAATCTTAATTCTTAAACTGTAGATCCTAAACCCAAATATTTTAGGGTTTATGATTTAGAGTTTTGGGTTTAAAAATAATAATTTAGGGTTTGGGATCTAGGTTTTAGGGTTTAGAGTTTTGGATCTATGGTTTGGGATTTAGAGCTTTGGGTTTAGGGTTATAATTTAGAGTTTAGGATCTAGGGTTTAGAATTTATGATATATAGTTTAGGGTTTAGATTTTATGATCTATGGTTTAGAATCTATAATTCAGGCTTAAAGTTTAGAATCAAAGATTTAGCGTTTAGAGTTACGGTTTTGGAATTTAGTGTTTAGGTTTTAGAATTTAATGTTTAGGTTTTAGATTTAGAGTTAACAGTGTAGGGGTTAGAGTTTTACATACAGTAATTTTTCTAATTGTTTATTTTAATTTAATATAATTCTTTTTTTTAATAATCTGACTTGATAATTTGATGAGAAATTCTCTAGGATAAACCAAAAAAAAATTTTGTCACAAATATAGACCTTGAAAATAAAAATGATTAAAATAGATTTAAATAGACAATAAAAATCAACAAATATTCATTCTTATCTCTTAGGTTAACTAATCCTAGACTTTTTTTTTTGTTTAGAAATAGGGAGTGGGGTTTTGGGGAAAGGATTTTCACTTTTTTAAAAAAAATTAAAAAGACTTAAAATTTTCAAAATTAAAATTGTTATTTTGGTCATTTTAGATTTTGAGATCTATATTTGTGATAAAAACCCTAAAGATAGTCTTATTTGAGAAAATTACCCTAATTTGATTGGTTATTAAAGGTGAGGTGAATTTAACCATTCACCAGGGGTGAACCCAAGTATACTTCCGAGATTAGGGGAAATTTTACATAGGGGCAAAGAATTTGAAACAGTTTGTTTGACAAAGAGAGATTTCGTGTGAACATGAGTTATCAAGTATAAAAACAAAAGAAAGATTTCTGATCGAAATAGAGTAAGGGGATTATGGTCCAAGATATATCGACAATAATGAAATCTGTAAATGTGTATTCACCTAAATATGAAAAAAATGTTAGTGTGTGCAGTGCAAATGTCATAATCCCCTTATGTAATCTGTAAATGTGTGTTCACGCTTCCATCTTAAAAAAAAACACAATGTCATAAATAAATAAATAAAATATAAAATTATTTTTATGTTTCATAGAAATTCTATAGGAGAAATTTTTTAAGATACACCTAAAAACGCTTTTGTCACAAATATAGACCTTAAAAATAGAAATAACCAAAATAGACTTAAATGTTTTATAAAATATAAATAAATATACAATTTTACTCTTCGGGGTAACTAATCTTAGACTTTTTGTTTAGAATTGACGAGTGGGATTTAGGGAAAGAATTTTAAATTAAAAAAATAATAAAAAAAATAAAATTTCCATAATAAAAAATAATATTTTGGTAATTTTAGTTTTTGAAGTCTATTTTTGTGATAAAACTTAAAAAAAAATGTTTATTTGAGAGAATTGTCCAATCTAAAATTTAATTGTATATATAGTGGGAATAGAAATATGTAAATATTTCTCTCTATATTAAAAGTGTTATAAAAAAAGAAATATGTAAATACCATAAATTGTCTTTGTTCAATGTTTTTATTAGGGATATAACATACATATTCAAATTTGATGCCAGTTATTTATAAAATATTAAAAATAATTAATTGAATAATAATAAACTTAATTTATCTATATTTTCACAATTAGAATATGCAATCATTTAAATTTATAAGGAATGAATAAATACTTTATTTTAATTAGAATTATATAACTCTTTGTTATAAACTTTATAAAAAATATTATTATTACATGTATATTTGGATATACACTTTTAACACATATCAGCTTCCTAATTTTTTTCAAATCTCGATTTTGCGTTTTCATATGTTATGTTTCCACGCACCCGCTTCCATTGGCGGACCTACATACAACAGCATGGGTGCACTTGCCCCGGTAAAATATATATATTGATTTACATTTAGGCTGTAAATTATAGTATAAAATAGTCTCATGGCTTGATATGCCCCATCATTTTCTAAGTTTGGCAGTTCAATGTCCCCAGGATGCTGTATTTTTCATTTTTTTCTCTTTTGGGCTCCACATAAATAATTATGATGGGAGTATAACATAAAGAGATACGTATTTTCTGTATAAATTAATGATTTCCTTGTTTGATTTTTTGATGCGATGGTAGGCGGGTTTTTTTTTTGCCAACTTTCTAGTAGCGGTTAGTTAGGCAGCGTTGCTTGTTGATGTGAAAGTGGGAAAAAAGGTAAACTTGCTGCATTAGTACTGTTAGAATCGGGTTTAGGCTTAATCATTTAATAGATACCTGGTTTAGCATTGGCCTGGTTTGCTTCTCTTCAGTTCGGCCAGGCTCGGTTCGTGTATATTGTTATTCCAATTGCTGGAGAGGCTCTAGGAATTGGAAAAATCTACAAATACAAACCCCATAATCAGTCAGGAACATTTAATGCATATTATAAGATTCACATATTACAAAGACGTTTACATCAGTCATAAATTTTAAAACAAACCGGTACAAAGTCAAAGAACACATCGATAAACCAGACAACAGGAAAAAACAAACAACAGATCCGGTACGGTAAAATTAACCGGTATAGATGTGGAGACTATTAGTATAGTTAGATAATTACATATTTCTATATAGTTATCTATAACTATTTGTACTTATCCTAGATTTGATCTTATCAAGATCTTCTCACAACTTGTATAAATACGCTCCTAAGCTATCAATGAAAGATACAATTGAAACTTATTTTATATGGTATCAGAGCATACGCTCAATACCTAATTTTTTTTTCTTTCTCTCGTTCTTTGTTTTTTTTTTTTTTTCTCATCGACAAACAATGGCAAACACAAGTCACGCCATAGCCGAGATGGCTCTTGTCTTCAATCCCACTGATATGAAGACGTAGATCATATCCCTTAACATGAATGGGATCACCAAGCTTACCTCAACGAATTTCATCACCTGGAGACTTCAAGTTAAAGCCTTACTTGAAGCACACGAACTTCATGTGTTCGTCGATGAAACTGATCAAACTCCGTCGGAGACAATAACCGATGAAAACGGAGAAGTAAAACCAAATCCAGCGCTCGTAGTCTGGAAACGACAAGATCGTCTTCTTTACAGCTCCATCCTTGGAACACGCACCCTCAACATCCAACCTATTGTCCCTCGAGCAACAACAACACGAGAGATCTGGACTCTCCTTCACAATACCTACGGCAAACCGTCAAGAGCACATGTCAAGCAACTTAAACAAAGCTTGAAGAAGAGAAACAAAGGAACACAGTCCATCGCCGACTACATGCGTGCAATCCTAGCCAAAGCAGATGAATTGGCTCTGCTCGGATCAGCTCTTGAACATGAAGATCTTCTCGATTATATAATCGAAGGTCTTCCGGAAGACTACAAAGCAATAATTGATATGGTGAACGGTTGTGACGTTCCCATCACCCTGGAAGAGCTACATGAGAAGCTTCTCATTCGTGAACACTCACTCGCAACAACAGAGGAGGCAGCAGATACCTCTATTCCAGTAACTACAAACACTGCTCAGAATCGTCAGTACCAGCAAAATACCGTGGAACAACACCAACTCGTGGCGGCTATCAAGGAATAGGTCGTGTTTACCTTGGTAAGTGTCAAATCTGTGGGGTCCAAGGACATAGTGCAAGACGGTGTCCTCAATACTCATCAGCTTCTCCAGCTCCTCAGATGCATTACCGACCAGGAGTCCAACTTGCGCAAACACCACAATGGCATGCTCCCTCACAAATGCCACTGACGCAATGAAATCCACAGGCTCATTACACCACTGAAAGTGTCTCAGACATGTCTGTCTCCCCATGGGTACTTGACAGTGGCGCCTCTCACCACATAGCATCAGACCTCAACAACCTCTCACTACATGCACCGTATCAAGGAGGAGATAACGTTGTGATTGGTAATGGTACGGGACTACCGATCACACACACTGGTTCAACTAAACTCCCCTCTTCATCTAGACCTTTACACTTAAATAATGTGTTGTGTGTTCCATCGATGAAAAAGAATCTGATCTCGGTGAACAAATTATGCAAAACTAATGATGTTATGGTGCAAATGTGTCCTTCTGATTTTCAGGTGAAAGATCTAAGAACGGGGGAAACACTGCTCAACGGACAGGCCAGTAAAGGAGTCTATGAGTGGCCGACTGAATCTTCTCCCTCTTTCAATAATGTTTTGGCTTTTCCATGTTTTAAAACCTCAAAATCGGGTTGGCACTCTCGTTTAGGCCACCCGAATTCTCAGACTTTAAATCATATGCTTTCCAATTTTCATTTACATGTTTCATCTCCTTCTACTGCACCTTGCAACTCTTGCTTCAGTGATAAAACACACAAGCTTCCTTTTGCTCACACAACTCTATCATCTACACGACCTCTAGACATCCTCTTTTCGGATGTGTGGTCCTCACCTATCCACTCTATCGATGGTCACAAATATTATGTTCTGTTTGTTGATCATTTTACAATGTACACATGGATGTTTCCTATGAAGGAAAAATCGCAAGTGGCTCAGATTTTCCCAGCATTCAAAACATTGGTTGAAAACAGGTTCAAGACTCGAATCACTACTCTTTACTCAGACAATGGTGGCGAGTTCATCGGACTACGACCCTATCTAACCAAACATGGCATCGCTCATCACACAACACCACCACACACTCCGGAACACAATGGAGTGGCTGAACGCAAACACAAACACATAGTGGAGACATGATTAACGTTATTACATCATGCGGGCATTCCAAACACATACGGGAGCTATTCGTTTGCTGCAGCTGTGTACCTTATCAACCGTATGACTACACCAGTCTGGCGAACACCTCACCATACCAGCTGCTGTTTCAAACGCCACCAAACTATAGCAAACTCCGGTCATTCGGGTGCCTCTGCTATCCTTGGATACGTCCTTATGGTAACAACAAGTTCACTCCTAGATCCGTTCCATGTGTATTCTTGGGTTACTCTCTCATTCAAAGTGCTTTTCTTTGCTTAGATGTTGCTAACTCTAGACTTCATGCATCTCGACATGTTATCTTTCATGAAAACATCTATCCCTTTTCAGCTCTTCACAAAACCTCTTCAAGCTCAGATGATACTTCTTCGGTCACTGAGTCGTTCTTACCAACAGCCTCCCTTGTTCCTATTTTCAGTCAGTCACTTGCAGTTCCTTGGCGCCTACGTCTGCAGGATTAACCACGGTCTCGGATACTTCACCACTACCAACATCAACTACGGCAACAACCACAGCGTCTGATCCTCCTCTAGCTCAAAACAACAACAATACTCATGCCATGACGACAAGATCAAAGAACAATATCACCATACCAAACCGCAAATATGGTCTTGCAGCCATCCTGGCGGAACTAAAACCTGCTAACCTTGCAGAAGCACTGAAGGACAAGAGATGGAGACTATCTATGAGTGAAGAATACAACGCAATAGTACAGAACATAACATTTGATCTAGTTCCAAGAGCAATGGCGACAAATATTGTTGGTTGTCGCTGGATTCACAGCATCAAATACAATCCAGATGGGACTGTCAAAGGACTCGAATCTCGTCTGGTGGCTAAGGGCTATCACCAACGGCCAGGGATCGATTATCATGACACATTCAGTCCTGTGATCAAGCATTCCTCCATTAGATTGGTCCTTACCATTACGACTGCTATGGATTGGCCACTCAAACAACTAGACGTCAATAATGCCTTCCTTCAAGGTGATCTCTAAGAGGAAGTCTACATGACTCAACCACCAGGCTTCATTGATAAAGATCGGCCTGATCACGTGTGCAAACTTTGAAAGGCAATTTATGGCCTTAAACAAGCCCCAAGAGCCTGGTATAATGCACTTCGGGAAGCTCTACTTGGTGTCGGCTTCATCAATTCTCTAGCAGACACATCTCTCTTCGTGTTTAGCTCAGGTCGGCTACTCATCTACGTCTTGATCTATGTCGATGACATAATTGTGACTGGAAACAACATGGACGAAATCTCTCGCTTCATCACGCATCTCTCCTCTCGATTCTCACTCAAGGATCTTGGCAATCTATCTTATTTTATAGGCATGGAGGCTCGCCGAACCAACACTGGTCTACATCTCACCCAAACAAAATATATCACAGACATACTGGTCAAAACCAAGATGGCAAATGCCAAACCGGTGGCTACACCAATGTGCTCCACCCAACATCTGACACAGACGGAAGGTGTCTCTCTTGATGATCCTCTTCCTTTTCGGGCAATAGTAGGCAGTTTGCAGTATCTATGCCTCACAAGACCAGACATTGCGTTCGTAATCAACAGACTTTCTCAGTTCTTGCACAGTCCAACGACACAACATCTTAAAGCGGCTAAACGTGTGCTTCGTTATCTTGCGGGCACTGCAAACAAGGGTCTCTTCTTCTCACGCAAAACACCTGTCACTCTTCATGCATATTCAGACGCAGACTGAGCAGGAGATCGCGATGATTACACATCCACAGGCGCCTACATTGTCTATCTTGGGAAGCAACCTATTTCTTGGAGCTCAAGGAAGGTAAAGGGAGTCGCTCGCTCAAGTACAGAAGCGGAATATCGAAGTCTCACCGCTGCTGCTGCAGAGGTTATGTGGATTGGGCACTTACTAAAGGAACTTCGGTTCCCCATAATGTCCACACCAACTCTATACTGCGACAACATCGGAGCAAACTATCTGGCGGCAAATCCAGTCTTTCACTCTCGAATGAAACACCTTGCTTTAGACTATTATTTCGTCAGAGAACTTGTGCAACGGAAGTACTTGCGAGTGTCTCACATAAGCTCCACTGATCAGCTAGCTGACGCCTTAACAAAGCCACTACCGCGAGCTCGTTCCAATGACTTATTTGTCAAGATTGGTCTGTCTCCGACTAGTCCATCTTGAGGAGGCGTATTAGTATAGTTAGATTATTACATATTTCTATATAGTTATCTATAACTATTTGTACTTATCCTAGATTTGATCTTATCAAGATCTTCTCACAACTTTCTCACAACTTGTATAAATACGCTCCTAAGCTATCAATGAAAG
Organism: Diplotaxis tenuifolia; assembly: GCA_014822095.1. Classification (NCBI taxonomy): domain Eukaryota; kingdom Viridiplantae; phylum Streptophyta; class Magnoliopsida; order Brassicales; family Brassicaceae; genus Diplotaxis; species Diplotaxis tenuifolia. The sequence continues at coordinate 8,016 of JABAYD010063007.1, forward strand.
ATACAATTGAAACCTATTTTACTGAAACGAATAGCGATGGTGAAGATAGTTATGAGAGGGAAGTAAATGATGGTGTGGACGAGAATCGAGGCGCTGCTAGTGTGCATATTCCTGAACTCAATGATTCGACCTCCGCAGGAATCTGAAAGAGAAGTCCCGAAGTCAGAAACTGATGTAGCGGAAGCTTTATAGGGATATAAATAATGATCTGTTGATTCTGAGAATACCCGGAAAACTACGATAACACGATAACCCTATTTAGTCTGAGAATTCCTAGGATTAAAGTCTTCTTATTTCGTTGAGAACTCGCAAGTTCTAGCCGTAACAAGGATTCAAAGAAAGATAAAAATCTCTTTATTAATAATCAATAATCTGAATACAACTCTACACTTAAAAACCTATTTATATGAAAACTAAATAACTTTAAAACTATTAAAAATCATTAAGATAATTCTAACTATTAAGATAAATATTAAAACAATAATAACCTAGATAATTATGATATTTAGAATATATCCAAATATCTATCTTCATCGTTCTCTCCGGGTTGGAGAAGATTCATCCCTGAATCTTAGCTCTTGATGCATCCATGATGAAAATCGCCCACTTACTATCACGAGCATCAAACTTCATTGCAAGCTTGAAAATCTTCTTCATATAGTGTTTACGTGCATTGTCATATTTGACACAAGATAAAAGCTGACTTTGTTGAAAGAGTGGACCCGTCACACCAGCTTCCAATAACAATTTTATTGATAAGTATTCTTCACATAATGTTTTTGTCAACCCATAAGAACACGCAGCTTTCAAAGACGTGTCAAAAGCTTTGTCACCAAAAACAAAACTTATGACTTTGGTAACTTCTTCACCACACACGCCATTTGTTTGTTCGAGTTGCACAACTCTCACCACGTGAAGACCAACTTCATCAACGTTGTCTTGAACTTGACCACCGTTGACTCCATACCTAACCTGATCATCGCCATCGTGAACATCGTATATTGGATCTCCAATAATTACTTTGTAGACTATTTCCTCATCTTGAAGAAAAAGGCTTGCGTAAGAGAAAGGATAAACAGATGAAATCTCCATAGGACCGTACTTCAATTAAGAAATCAAAGTTGTTGGCTCTGATACCAACTGATGTAGCGGAAGCTTTATAGGATAGAAATAGTGATCGAGTTTTGATTAAGAAACCAAAACCTGTTGTCTCTGATACCAACTGACGTAGCGGAAGCTTCAGAGATAGAAATAGTGATCCGTTGATTCTGAGAATATCCGGAAAACTACAATAACACGATAACCCTATTTAGTCTGAGAATTCCTAGAATCAAATTCTTCTTATTTCGTTGAGAACTCGCAAATTCTAGCCGTAACAAGGATCCAAAGAAAGATAAAAATCTCTTTATTAATAATCAATAATTTGAATACAACTCTAGGCTTAGAAGCTTATTTATATGAAAACTAAATAACTTTAAAACTATTAAAAATCATTAAGATAATTCTAACTAATTAAAATAAATATTAAAACAATAATAACCTAGATAATTATGATATTTGGAGTATATCCAAATATCTCTCTCCATCATAAGCACAAACAGTATCACAGCCACCACTACAGGTCCCCAATCCGCCATACTTTGCCACTATAGAGAGAGAGAAATATAGGAGAATAAGTTAGAGAGAGAGAGAGAGATTTTTTTGTGTTTTGGTTTTGTAGCGTTCGAAACTTACTTGTGCGATGATGTGAAAAGGAAACTGCCGGTGGTGATGTCACGTGCGGATACGTTTGTTTTCGAAAGACGTGACACGTGAGTCCGTGACTAATGATGATGAGTTTTTTTTTTGTTTGCTGGTTTGTGACGGAAGGAGATTAAACTGGGCTCCTCTTGGATCTAATCTTTATTGCAAATGGGTATATGAGACATTCCTCAAAGAGTTATGTCAGTCCTAGAAAATGCTTACCAATTGAATTTGACGATAAAAATGTCTTTCCCAAGCAAGATTTTCGACCGACCTAGAGAAAAAACATGCTAATATAAGTATGAAGAGAAAATTTTCACTAATGTTTTTATATTTTCCTTTCCAATTCTGAAAGATAGTAACTAGATAATGTTCGTTGAATTTTTCTTTCTCTAACAGATGACTAGATACTAGATAAGATTAGTCCGCATTTTACTAGTTAAGAAACTAGATAATCACTATGATCATAATCTGTTTATCAGATAATCATTCCTAAAAAAGGTTCTATTTATAGATTCACATACTCAGTCCACGCATAGGTTATTCTCTCCCTATATAAATCTCAACTTCCTTTGCACCTTCTTGAAAGCAAACAAGATTTAAGAATGAGAAGAAAATATATGTTTTTACTAGTGCTCATTGCCTTAGCCTCCAATGAAGTTGTTGCCAAGAAAAAGTCTTCAACACCTAAATTAAGAAGAAGTGATTTTCCAAAAGGTTTCATTTTTGGATCTGCAACATCTGCATACCAGGTCGAAGGAGCTGCTCATGAAGATGGTAGAGGACCAAGTATCTGGGACACTTTCTCTGAAAAATATCCAGAGAAGATTCAAGATGGTAGCAACGGGTCTATTGCAGATGACTCGTATCGTCTTTACAAGGATGATGTTACTTTACTTCATCAAATTGGCTTCAATGCCTACAGATTCTCCATCTCTTGGTCAAGAATCATGCCTAAAGGGAATCTAAAAGGAGGAATCAACCATGCTGGTATTAACTATTACAACAAGTTGATCAATGCACTTTTGTCCAAAGGAATTAAGCCTTTTGTCACAATTTTTCATTGGGATACACCACAAGGCCTTGAAGATGCTTACGGTGGCTTTCGCGGGGAAGAGATTGTGAGTGATTTCCGCGATTATGCGGATATATGTTTTAAGAATTTTGGTGATAGAGTGAAGCATTGGATGACATTGAACGAACCATTGACAGTGGTGCAACAAGGATATGCTCAAGGTATAATGGCTCCGGGAAGATGCTCCAAATTTACAAACCCTAATTGCACCGCAGGAGATGGAGCCACCGAGCCTTATATTGTCGGTCACAATCTCATCCTTGCTCATGGGGCTGCTGTCAAACTTTACAGAGAAAAATACATGGTCAGTAATTAAAAATCCGCTTTATTTCTTCATTGTCAAGTTACTGAAATTTGACTACCTTTATGACCATTGCGAGCCAGAGACAGTCTTTTTATGAATAAAATAAACTTAATACATTGATTCCACTTTCGATTGTGACGAATGCGCTCTTCAATGTCGTTCAACAGGAGTCTCAAAAAGGTCAAGTCGGTATTGCTCTAAACGGAGGTTGGAACTTGCCCTACACGGAATCAGCCGAGGATAAGTTAGCTGCGGCACGAGCATTGGCCTTCACATTTGATTACTTCATGGAGCCTCTTGTGACTGGTAAATACCCGGTCGACATGGTGAACAATGTAAAAGGTGGTCGGTTGCCTACATTCACGGCCAAACAATCAAATATGCTGAAGGGCTCATATGATTTTATTGGCATCAATTACTACTCATCTTCTTACGCAAAGAACGTCCATTGTTCAACCGAAAACGTTACATTATTCTCTGATCCTTGTGCAAGCGTCACGGGTGTCAGAGAAGGAGTTCCCATAGGTCAAAAAGCTGCTTCGGATTGGCTTTTGATATATCCAAAGGGGATTCGTGACCTTGTCCTCTATGCAAAATACAAGTTTAAGGATCCTGTCATGTATATAACTGAGAACGGGAGAGATGAAGCCAGTATTAGCGGTAAAATTTTACTTAAAGATAGTGATAGGATCGATTACTACGCTCAACATCTTGAGATGGTTCGTGAAGCTGTCTCGGTAGGAGCCAATGTGAAGGGCTTTTTCGCGTGGTCGTTGCTGGATAACTTTGAGTGGACAAATGGTTACACGGTCCGGTTCGGGTTGGTTTATGTGGATTACAACGATGGTGGTAAGAGATATCTCAAGACATCGGCTCACTGGTTCAGAAAGTTCTTGCATCATAAGAAAAACAATTGACAAGGTTTGTATTTTTCCGTATTATCAAATATCTCCGTTATTCTGAGAGATTTCGTATCACTAGGTTTGAACGCGCAATTGGCAACCTTTTTTATTTTTCGATAATTTTGTAGTGAACGAAAATAATGTTTTCAGTTCCGACAAAAATAACAGCCGAAAGTTTTTTTTGTAAAAAAAACAAAAAAATGTAATATATTTTTTATAAATAAATTACTCATTTGTAAATAATATTTGTATATGGGTGAAAAGAAAGAAAACGTGCACGTATGAGGAGAGTACAGTTACTTCGACATAAGGCAAATAAGTCCGACCGTCGACAATTAAATCATCCAACTATAAAAAATTCAACTTTTTACAAAAGGATCTATATAGGAACCGATAAATTTTCGGTTTGGATCGGTTTATCGTTTTGGGCTCAAGTAGGTTCGAATAATAAAAATGGGACTGTCTAATATCCAAAAAAATTGTTTTCATTTAGTTTTGGTTCAATTATTTCAAGTATTTATGTAAACTATCAGGTAGTTTAGGTGAACCATCGAATAATTAAGATGACTACGCGCCGGGTTTTTATGTTATATTCTTTAAAGAGTTTAAAATTGTTTAAAATCATGAAATTATCAATATATATGGATAAATTCT
>JABAYD010063045.1:0-11499 GCA_014822095.1 Diplotaxis tenuifolia
TATTTGAGAGAATTTCTCTATTATAAACGACTAACATTTTATAGAAAAATGTATAGATCGTAGAGAGTTATGTTTCATGTAAAAAATAAATTATACCTTAACTTGATAAAGTTAACCGTTAATTATCTTTTTATATTATAACTAAATAACACTTAATTATTTGAGCTTATTTATGTACGCGTACTTTTTCGCTACCCGAGCTGACCGACTTGCCTCCCTCTCTCTCACACAAGCTGCCCGATCTGCCCGTTGCTGACGAGTTTCAGTCTCTCTCTTCTCTTTCTCTCTCTCTGAAGATGCCCTTTCGTAGCTCTAGCGCACGCAAAAGATCATCTCTTTTGACTAAAAACTTTCCCAGCCTAATAATCTCCTTTCCCTTCACATTGTTTTCATTATCATCTCTTCTTTGTCACGGAGCTCAATTTCACTTCTACTAAAAAGTGGGCTTTCGTCGTTCTCTTACTTGGATCTTGTCTTAAAAGAATCCTGAGGGAGAAAGGATCAAACTTTATGCTTTTAGCGAATTGGGTTTCTAATTTTCTCTTCTTCCCATCAATTTCATCTTCTGGGTATGATCAGATCTTATGGATGTGATCAGAGGGAGTGATCTGTTCTAGGGTTAATTGAAGTGAAGCTTCTCTTGACTTTTTTTTTTCCTTTTAATATATTATTGGTGTTTACTTGTGGCTATGGTGATCTGAGTGGAGATTAGGGTTTTTTCATTAGGAGATTATGGCTACAGAGAAAGAATCTGTTAAGGTTGTGGGTGTGGAGAAACCTGAAAAGGAGAAGACTTTGAGTACACAGAGTGAAAGTGGGTTTTGGTTTAGAATCAAGCTCATATTCAGCTGTATCTCTTCTAGATCAAAAGTTGATAGTTCCTTAAATGCCACCACAACTGTTGCTGGTAATCTCTTTCTTCCTATGTACTAAATGATCAACTTTGTTTCTGAGTCTCTTTGTCTTTGTGTAGATGACAAGGTTCCTCCTTAATTAGTTTCTTTCAGATTGTAGAGCTTGTTTATCTTGTGCAGCCACTTAAGCTAGAAAAAGACAACTTTATGATTATCTTTATGTGTACCTACTTGATCTCTACCTTGCTGTTCAAGTTTGGGACTTTGTTTCCTCCATACTTTAATTATTTAGCACTCACTTTCGTTTTGATTTGTTTGTCAGCAGCACCTAAGAATGTTACTGAGAAACGTGAAGATAATCCACAGCCGTCTAAAGATGTTGTTAGCCGTCCAGGGAGTGGCTCCTCAACGCCACTAATCAGTGGGGAATTGAAATATTCTTCTAAGCTACGGATATTCATGTTTAATGACCTCAAGTTAGCCACTAGGAACTTCAGACCAGAGTCTCTTCTTGGCGAAGGTGGGTTTGGTTGTGTTTTCAAAGGATGGATTGAGGAGAATGGAACGGCTCCGGTTAAGCCTGGTACTGGTTTAACTGTAGCAGTCAAAACACTGAACCCAGATGGCCTTCAAGGTCACAAGGAGTGGTTGGTAAGAACTAATCTCTCTTTTACCTTGCTAGTGGTTACATCCTAGTTGTTGATTATAATATTGCTAATTTTATGGACAGGCTGAGATTAACTTTCTTGGTAACCTTGTTCACCCAAGCCTGGTTAAATTGGTGGGGTATTGCATGGAAGAAGATCAAAGGCTGCTTGTTTATGAGTTTATGCCTAGAGGGAGTTTAGAGAATCATCTTTTCAGAAGTATGTTAACCCCAAACCGCTCATGATCATGTCTTTTGCTTGAGGTTTCTTATTCATTGATTTTTTTGTTTGTTTTCAGGGACTTTACCTCTCCCTTGGTCTGTTAGAATGAAAATCGCTCTCGGTGCAGCTAAAGGTCTTGCCTTTCTTCATGAAGAAGCTGAGAAGCCTGTCATATACCGCGATTTCAAAACATCTAACATCTTACTAGACGCTGTATGTCTCAACTCTGAAGTACAAGAGCTTGGTTTTTCCTAAAAGTTCTTACTTATATTGGAAACAAATGTTTCTATTTCAGGAATATAACTCAAAACTCTCTGATTTTGGGCTTGCCAAAGATGCACCAGACGAGAAAAAATCACATGTGTCAACCAGAGTCATGGGAACATATGGTTATGCAGCTCCTGAATATGTAATGACTGGTGAGTAGTAGCATATCCTCTCCCTTTGTTTCTTTTTATTTGACCTTTTGGTATTGCGCATATAGATTAAAAAAACATTTAGTTTTATAGATTTTCTAAACAAAAGCATCATTAACTATCTAAATAAACTTAATTCAACCAATAGAAAAACAATCTGCAGAATATAAAAGATCATATAACATAAAAATCAATAAATTTTACATTGAAAACTGAAAACATAATGTAATTTGAAACAAATAAAATCTTTAAAAAGCAGAGGGAGTATTTAGTTTATGGAGTTACTAATCTCAGTTTTCAATATCAGGTCATTTAACAACGAAGAGTGATGTATACAGCTTCGGAGTAGTGTTACTCGAGATACTAACCGGACGAAGAGCTGTCGATAAAACCCGTCCCAACGGTGAACAAAACTTGGTGGAATGGGTGAAACCACATCTCTTAGACAAAAAGAAGTTTTACAGACTGTTGGATCCTCGCTTAGAGGGACATTTCTCTATCAAGGGAGCTCAGAAAGCCACACAAGTAGCTGCACAGTGTCTTAACCGAGACTCAAAAGCTAGACCAAAGATGAGTGAAGTTGTTGAAGCCTTAAAACCTTTACCAAGTCTTAAGGACTTTGCTAGCTCTTCCACTTCTTTTCAGACAATGCAGCCTGTTGCCAAGAACGGTGTTAGGACACAAGGAGGTGGGTTTGTGTCGAGGAACGGAACGCCTTTGAGGAGTTTGTCGAGTTTAAACTTGCCTCAGGCTTCACCGTATCGCAATGCGAGGCAATCACCGAAGCCTTGTCAATCACCAAAGCCTAAAGGAAAAGAGCAATGACTCAGAGTATAGGAATTAGTAGTTGATCATGTCTGGCCGAGGTTTTGGGGATTGTGGCTGGATGTTGCATTGATTCTTACGGTATTATTGGTTGCTGCAACCCTTTGTTTTTAAACGCAGAGCAAAAGAGATTGGTCTGTGGGAACTGAAAGCTTTGGAATGTTTGTGTTCTTTGAGTGGATGGGAACTCAGGAAAAGATATCTTTGGTCCTGAAGGTCTGAAGATTTTGATGTGGTTTTTAATGTGTTAGAAATGTAAAGGTTGAGAGTGTAAAGTTCCTGTAAGGATTATTATATATAACCTGTTTGTCTGTAAAACCTTATGTTTACCCTGTAATATATGGCCTGTTTATGCATTTAATGTGGTAGAAATGTAAAGATTGGCCTTTGTGTGGGAAGCACCTGAGGATCATACGCCACTTGTAATGGGATATGGGAACGAGGTATCTTGTTGCAATGGCTATTGTAAACCGAGTCCAAGGTTCTACTTCTATTGTATCAAAAAAACAGTAACAGTTATCTTTTTGATGTAGTGAACTCACGTTTTATATAGACTTGGTCATTTCAGTATCAATTTGGTAGTTTGGGTAGGGGACTAGAGGATCTATATAAGAACTGATCAATTTTTCAGGTTGGTTAGGATTAGTTCAAGACGGCTCAGATAGTAAAACTAAAGAACCAAAAAATACTTTAGAAAACGCTTAATTTAGCTCTTACATTCCATGACAAATTGAGATTAGCTACGGTAAAGAGCCAAGAGTTGTTCTTGTCACCGACCAGTCAGGGTCTTCGTCAAAGGTCGTCCATTCTCAAAAGATTGAACCCGTCACCGTTTCAGAGAAGTAACAATATATTATCACTGCTGAGGGTTGCTGTTATATTGGTTGCACAGATTGTGGTATAACCTTTAATCAGCCTCTAAAAATTAGCATCCGTTACTACTGTTGTGAATTGATTTCTAACGCATGATTATGACTGGTGTGCAGGGGATAGGTGTTAATGCACATGTCGACACAGATCTACCACTGATATTGTTGGGAAGACCTACACCTTCCAGCTCAGATTGAAAAACTTCAATTTTACTCCGAACCACCTGACATTTACCATTTCCCCCATATTTTCTGCACCGGAGCTACCAACTTTTGTTGTGAGTGTTTGGTCGCAATCTATGACATGAATGAAGTATTCAAAGACTGTTACTACTTCAAGAGAATTAATCAAGAAAATAAATAAATTGCCTTGCAAGTTCTGTGTCGTAACATTAGCTCTACCTTATATTTTTATTTCAATTTGCATTTGGTTGTTTATCTTCTTACATCTATGACTTTCATATGCTATTTTAAAACTTCTATGATTTGGTTGGTCTTTATTTTTTGGATTTGGTTATTCTGGTTTAACGGTTCATTCACAATTAAAAATTTAGAACGCTAGAACCAAAAAAAAAAAATTATGGTTTCTCTCGGTACGGCGTTGTTTTCATAGGATTTTTAACATAAAATCCCCTCAAGTATGTTTTATTCGGATAAAAACCCCTCAAATAAGAATGCAACAGAAAAACCCCTCAAATCATGTTTTTTAATGATTTGGCCCCTCCGTCTACAGTGTCGTTAAAAATTATATTTTGTCGTTAAGTACTAAACACAACGTTTCATTCATTACGAAAACATCACAGCTTTTTTTTTTCTCTTCATCAGTTCTTTAGGATTGTTTCTGGTTTTTTTTTGGATCAATTTTTGTTCTTAGTTGTCGTGGATTTGTACCTTGTTGGTGGTTTATGCTCAAGTTGCTAGTGGAGTTTAGTTAAATTATTATTTTTGGTTGTTGGTGATTGTCGCTGTCTTTTTGGTGACCTTAAGTCATTATAGTGCACACGAACATAAAAATAGAGTTTTGGACATGAAATTGAAAAGTTCAGATGGTTTTATAAAGACCTGAAAATTCTAAAACGAGATGGTTCTACTACGACTTAACCGAGTTTACTTGGAAAAAAAACTAGATGGTTCTACTATGATCTTAACTTGGATTACATGGAAAAAAAACAGAGATTGTACTAGCTGAGTGCATCCATCCCCTCAGTTGTTGTATCCATCCCCTTAGCGGTTGCATCTCTCCCTTCAGTTGTTGCATCCACTGTCTTCTGTTTCTTGGAAGGTCTTCCTGGTCGTAGATTTGGTGGCTTAGGAACGGGGGAAGCTTGCATTTACGTTTGTTATGACCAGGTTGGCGTCAATTACCACATACCTGTGTAGAATGAACACAAAAATCAATCCAGCCAATATAAGTGAACAGAAGAACAAACAATTGCCTCAAGTCTAGTAGTGCTAGTCTCTGCATTATATGCTCAGCTTTCAGTTTTGGATTAGTTCTAAACTCGTGCAGAAAGTCAGCAGCTATCTTCGGAGCAGTGTAAAGATTGACAACTCCACTAGGATAACAACTATGGTTTCCTATGTAAGATCTAACCACCATATTATCAGACCTACTATTAATAGAAGCATACAACCTCCATTGACAGTTCTCATCCACACATGCCACTGCTACTTTCTTTCTTTCGGATCTCTGAAAATGAATGTTAACCTTCTCTTTCACTGCATACTTCTCTATTGTATCTCTACACTTTGCCTTTGAAACAAAGTTCTGCCCCACATAAAACTCAATCTTACCGCCTTCATCATCAGAATCATCACTATCTACATAATCATCTTGGTAAAAATCTGCCCATTCACCATCACTCTCTGGTTCTTCTTCCTCTTCATCTCCTCCAACTAGAACATCGTCTAAGTAGGGATCATCGGCCCTTACAACATAGAGATTCGTGTTTTCTAGCTCAGATGAGAAGGTTAACATCTCCGCAACATCAATATCAGTGCATAAATCCTTTTTGTTTTGATCAAAACACCAGATGGGAAGTAGGAAAGTTTACTCATATTCTCTGGAAATCCACCACTAGCCAACATATCTAACAACATCTTCAAATTTGGGTTTTCAAAATCAACTTTGCAGCATCTTGTTTCACCACCATTATACGATCCATCAGCTGCCCAATACCCTCCAGCATGTAAACGAATGTAAAGTGTCCTGTGAAGAACGAAAAACTGATTTTTGTTAATTTATTGAAACCAAACTCGAAATTAAGAAAAAAAAAATACATACCTTGTCATCTAAGAAGCTCACGTTTTTGTTTCAAAATTCAACACTGTGAAACTAAAAGGCTCACAGACCTGAAATTGAACCACAGACCACGAAATCTCTCTCAGATCTTCTGATATCTCGCAATCTATGCCTAGAAATCTCAGAGACCATATATTAGATGATCATGGGGTCTGTGTTCTTCATCTCTCGAAAATTAGGGTTTCATGGTTTGAGGATTTTGATCGATATGTTAATCTAATAAAATTAAAATAGACATCGTACCATTCAAATGAGATGCTGTCGTTTTTCTCCATACTTCACACTGTTTTTTTGCCTTAGATCAAACACATCGTTTTGTATTTAACGACAAAAGATAGCTTTTAGCGATATTGTAGACGGAGGGGCCAATTCATTAAAAAACATAACTTGAGGGGTTTTCTTATTACATTCTTAATTGAGGGGTTTTTATCCAAATAAACATACTTGAGGACTTTTTACGTTAAAAATCCGCTTTAATATTATGTTTGCTAATAGCTGTGATCGGCCGTTTGCAAACGAATTTGCTTTAGTATTATGTTTGCTAGTAGTTGTGATCGGCCGGTCTGCACACGAATGAATCTTCGAATTTGCAACTCCTTATCAGATGGGGGAGAGTTCATTGTATAAGATGGTCTGTTTGTAAAGAAAGCAGCTATGAAGGGAGAACATACCGGTGGTTACAAAACCTCCTGCGAGATCGGTGGTTACAAAACATCCTACGTACACACCCAGAAAACAAGGGACGTGCGGACACTTGCTGGAAACATATCAAACGATCCCTACATGGAGTCAAAGTCACAACACTTGAGACTTACATGACAGCGTACACATACACGAGGGAACCGATCACATGTCACTGAGACAACATTAACCTTCACTGTGACACTTGGTGGTTTTTATATGCGTTCTATTTTCGTAATGTTCTGGGTTTGTGTTTTTTTTTTCCTATAGAAAAGACGTGTTTTTGTAGAATCTTGAAGATCTTAATGTGTTTCCTCTTATGCATTGTTCTTCTGGGTTATTATTATTTTTTCATGTTGAATGAAAGTTGAAATTTTTTTTTTCATGTTAAATGAAAGTTGGAACATTACTTTGGAAACAGAGTCAAAGGACAGTATAAAGCTGTTTTCAAGACTAAACAGACTTGGGAACTCATTCGAAAACAAGATCAACAGGTTCCATGGTGGAGAGGAGTCTGGTGCAAGCATCACACCCCGAAGTATGCGTTCTTTCATTGGCTAGCAATCCACAATAGATTGGCAACTGGAGATAGAATGATGACTTGGAATGTTGGCGCAAATCCATCGTGCGTTCTTTGCCAGAATATGATAGAATCAAGAGATCATCTCTTTTTTGAATGCAGCTACTCAGCAGAAGTCTGGTCTAAGCTGGTGAGGGGTCTGCTTCGGGGCGCTTTTACGACTCTGTGGTCGGATCTAATGGTACTGATTACGGATAGCAATGGAGGACTGCTTGAAACATTCCTCATTCGATACACTCTGCAAGTGTCTCTCTCGTTCATATGGAGAGAACGAAACGAGCGAAGACATGGTAGCCAACCCATCATGGTAGGTACCCTAGTGAAGATGATAGACCGGCAAATCAAGAATGGATGCCTTGTTCTGAGACAACTGAAAGATTTGCAGTACACAGGAGCCTTAACATTGTGTCTTGCCACAAGATAAAGAAACTTGGGTTACAATTAAGTCATAGATTTTTTAAAAAATAGTTTGCACTTGTTGTACAAAAGTAGTTTCTTTTGAATAAATTTAACATATATTCAAAAAAAAAAAGTTGGAAGATTCACGGTTTTAGTTCCAACCAAAGATATCTGCTTTCACTCTGTGTTATTATTATTTTTTGATGTTGAATGAAAGTTGGAACCTTCACGTTTATAGTTTCAGTCAAAGCTCTGCTTTCTCTCTGGGTTTTCACGAACGCAAGCACCGATAAAATGTAGCTAATTAGTTTCAGAATTTATTGTTCTTTTGTGTACACAAATGTTCAAACCTAAACATTTTTAGCAACAAACAAATATTTGACTTCTCTATGGGGTTTGTATGAACAAAAGTTGGAACTTTGAATAAATGCCATGACATGGATTCTACTAGCTATAATGGAGCTGATCTTGAGTGAGAAAGTTGGACTGGGGCTCACTGCCGATCATACCTCCCAATGTGGAGCCAATGATCGTCCCTATGTCTCATTGTGGTTTTGGAACAAAGGGTCAGAGGATACCACCAGGGTCTTGTAATAGCATGCGCAATTGGAGAGATCACAGGCCTAAAAGCAAAAAATAAGCAAAACATAAGAAAAAATTTAAAAATTAAAGTTTTTTATAAAAATTAAAGTTTTTTATAAAAATTATATATAAATTATAATAAACCTTTAAAAATTTAAATATTGCTCGATTAAAACTTATAATTTTAAAATTTACGTCAAACTTAGTTATTAATTTTAAATTTTTCTTCATTAAATCACTAAATATATAATTAATATAGATGAAAAAAAATATGATTAATATTTTTTGAATAGAAAATTTGAGACGGCCTTGGATGCTACTCTTAACAAACCCTTTCAAAGTCAATGTTGCGAATCTAGAGGGATATTTTTACCAATAGAGCTGTGTGTTTTCATACTACTTATACTAATGTCTGGTTTTCAAATATGTGTGACTAATGTAACTACTTGTGGTCTTGAACATGTGAAGAAGCTCTTGTATAGGGATGAGAGTCCTTTTGAACAAGGACGGGTTGGAATAAAACTTCTTGACAAGATCCACGAGCAGAACCACCCTGAAATTGATGGCACACAGTTTGCCTGTGATGGACAAAAAACGCTGTTCATTTCTGGAAAACAGCCCAAAAAGAACTTCATAGATTTTCTTGTGGTTCTTGAGCAGCATGACCGTTCAGGATCATTGACGTCGAGCTTAATCATGCTAGGAAAGTCCCTATAAATGCTCTTGTTAAAGCTATCCATGGGAAAGAACATAAGGACTCTCAAGAGGCAATAAGGGTTTTAAACATAACCTTACGTCAGCATGCTCTGCGACAGTAAGTTTATATCCTTTTTTTTTCATGATTCCTGTAATTCTATGTTGTCTCTCTCTAATAGCTTTGGAAAATCTGCAGAGGTTGCAGACGTGTTGGACCGTATTTTTTCCACAATGACCCTGGTAACCATTAACCGGTTGGTGATAACATCTTGGCATGTTGAGGATTCCGTTCAAGTTTCCGGGCTACTCAGGGTGGAATGTCACTTAATATGGGAAATAGTTTCAACTCTTTGTATTTGTTTTCTCTCTGTTGGAGCAATAATTTAGTGTCTGATGTTTTTTTTTCTTATGCCAGATGTTAAAACCAAAACGACAAAACCTAAAACTGTAAATACGACATGGTGATATATTGGCAAGTATATACAAACCACATCAAATATAAATACCAGGGTACAATAAAATTATTTGATTATTTGTTAAATCAGCCAAGCTAAAATTATTGGTTATATTCATATACCAATACAAAGTATTATTCTTTAAAAATATATTTGAATAAAAATCGATATACACTTAGACACCTAGGATTAACTAATATAGATTGGAAGTTAACAAAATAGCTTGTTACGAAAAATTGGATATATATTAGGCATTGTACTAACATCATTAGTTTATGGAAAATATTTGATTGAACCTGTTGAAAACTAACTCAAAGTTTGAGTCAAACTTAAAACATGTAAACCAGTCAGGAAAACTAACTTAAAACATGTAAACATGTAATTCATGGAAAATATTTGATTGAACCTGTTGAAAACTAACTCAAAGTTTGAGTCAAATAGCTTTAAGATGACACCTTTTGTGCATTCTTCGATGGTTATCACAGAGGAGATAACTATTTAGTATGTATCACAATATCACAAAGAAAAGAAGCCAAGAATGAAACGTTTATAGACTTCGAAAATATAGAATATATATAATACCTACAAAATACCAATATATTTACATATGTGTGTTATGTAGTACCGAAATTATATTCACCTACACTACACTTGAATCATATGGTAGGATTGGCAGGTTATGAATGACATACCAAAAGCTATAAGGTGTATTTGCACTTCTCTCAGCATATCATATAACCACAAAAGTCAAGAGTTGATATTTAAATGAACTTCACCTTTTATTTTATGGTTTTAAGCAGAAAAAATCTCTATATATAAATGTACAATAGCTTCTCTGACATGTATATCCTATTTTCACACCAGCATTTGTTCTACAAACAACCAAGAACGTTAGATTCTTTCAAAATTAACAGCGAAATTAATTATAATATGTGGGTATTTATCAGTATTTCAAGTTTTCAACAAAAAAGTACAAAAGATACGCTGGAAAAGTATAATAGAGATACACCAAGCATATATCATTTCAACAAAATATCGATGTTACCCAAAATAGATAATATATAGAAATATATAATTGTAATTTTATGAATTTGAAATACATGTATAATTGTATTATAATTGTAAGTGCTACCTCTAATCTTTACTCTATTAAAAGGGCTTAATAAACCCCTTTAAGCCTATCCACGTAGGATTTTATATTCGACCAATAAGATCCCAGCTTTTCGCCACGTCACGGACACCCTATCGATTCTTTGCTTCGACTTCGACTTCTCCCTTCCTCTTCATCCCATCTCCGTTACTGAACCTCATCTGCCATCAATCAAATACCTTCTTAATTAGTTCGTTTCACTTCCCTCTTTTTTTTATAAACCACTTTTGTTTTAAATTGATTCGATTCAATCCCGAAAACCTCCTCTCAAAAAGTTGAAACTATAGTGATGAAACTGAACTGCAAGTCCACTTGCTGGTATGTCCCACTATCTTGCTTTTGTTTGTGGATTTCTTATTCAATTAACCAAAATAGTGACAGTTTCAATTAAACTGATAGTATAAGCCATTGTTTGTCATTGCTATTGCGATGAATTCCACTAATTTATGATTCATCAATGTTGGATCATAAAAAATTTCGAGTTTTAGATCTTTTGTCTTCCTTCGTTTCTTCTACTATGGAACCTCTCAATGGTAAAGTAACGCCTCTCAGTTTACATTTGTTTCCATTTTTCATATCCTTATTTCAATTAGGTTGAATCCTCATGTCATTTATGTTATTTCCTTGAGAAGCTTTCATACCATGTCAGGTGATTCTAAGACGACAGATTTGCTCTTATATCTTAACAATCCCCTTCACTTTGCTAAAAAATAGCTTCCCGTACAGGTAAGGATCTCTTTGGTCGTTTGTTTTCGTATTTAGTTGTCACTGATATCACAAAATTGAAAATTCATGTTCCCTCTGCTTCGTAGATCATATGT
>JABAYD010063047.1:227-12128 GCA_014822095.1 Diplotaxis tenuifolia
TTGTATGATCCTTCTACCTCCTCTTGTATAAGTTGTATGACTCTTCTCATATATTATCATTCTTAGTGTTTGAAAAAAAAAAAATATGAACTAATCTAACGATGTAAGAAGTTTTTCCTAATTTCTCTATCAAACATATACCAAAATAAAATATATAATTGCGGAAAAGCTTTCACGTAATGTTCCTAATTTTTCTTCTACTTTATTATATGCTAATGATGTGCCCCGGTTTGATATCCTTACCAGTGATTATCTTTATATAAATTAGTTATTGTTAATTAAAAAAGTCTGTTTCTTATGAAAAAAAAAACAAATTTGCTGGTTACTTGTTAAGTCAGTTGCATGCACATGGTTCAATTTTGTTCTCTTTCTTGTTTATGCTTGTTTCTGGTAATTGCTTTACAGAATTGCTGTCTCAAATCTAGACATTTACCTAAATAGGAAGAACGCAATCTAAGGGTTCACAAAAAAAATTGCTGCGTCATAATTTTATTCTATAAATAACTAATTGCGCGCTAGATTTGTTTGAATCTTGTTGCTGTCAACTTAAAATTTGTATTGGATAAGTAAACCATTTAGCCAGACTTGGATTAGAAGTTGTTTTTTTTTATGAGATTGGATTAGGAGTTCTTACACAATAAATGAATATCTATAGATATATGATGATCTTTATTTTTGGTGTAAATTCAAAATTTCAAAAAAAAATGCAAAATCAGAATGTAAAAAAAGTTTAGGATATTCTGATTTTTTTTTATAGCTCTGGTATCTGGGCAGTCACATTTCCAACTGTCCAGCGCCCCAACGGAAAGGATGTTAAATCCGTTGTGTCCAAGACTCGAATCCGAGTGGCAGACAGTACAGCTGTACCTCCTTTATCATCAAGCTAAGAGCATTTGGTTGGATATTCTGATTTTGATTGAAATAGATGATAATAACATAAGAATATATTATTTTGGATGAAATTATTTTTATTTACACTTTGATAATTCAATTTAAGATACCTCCAAATGAATCTTCTAAGAATTTTTTTATATAAGAATATATTTTACTGAATATTTAATGATTCATACGTTGTATCTGGACAAGGAGGAACACAACAGGTATACATGTAACTTTTTAAACATGGTTATATTTAATTATTACAATTAAATTAGGAAAAGTAATGAAAAGTTATAATTAGCTAATTTTCATGTGCAGCACTGCATGATGCGATATTCCACATTACATTGCTTCTTGTGTTCTCCTCTACTCGCATTGCTTTGCGAAGTCAGTCTCACATGTTAAGGCTTTGGCTAATAATATAACTTATTTTCTTTAACTTTATTATGTACGAAAACAAACTAATATGAATGATTCCCAAAATAGGTAATGTGACTTATGACACGTGTCTTCCGTTCCCTGAAGCTAAAAAGCATTTTAGTTTTGTCACGTAGTTGCCTTAACCAATGGTAAAAAGAATATTTCGAATAAGTAATTTATTTAAAATACAGAGACGAATCTAAGGCACCTATCAACTAATCAAAGAGTTTAAGAACTTTCATTTTCGAATCTCATGTCCGAATTCAGAGAATCCATAAATTCACATGGCAACCTCAGACAATTTGACTGTAACAAAGCACTAATGCTACTACTTATTAATTGCTCTTTTGAAAGGTCTGAGCAGTGGCTAAACTTGCCGGGATTCTATACGACTATACGGGTCTCAATAAAAGTATTGAGAAAAAATGATGATAAAAAGATATATGAGTAACCTAATAGACACTAAATTTTCGGTTATGAGGAAGTAGGGAAATTGCCCAGGCACAGTTGTCGAGAGAGGTCCTTGCAAAGTTGACCCTTTACCCACGGTGTAATTCCCCTATTTGGTCTCTGCCCCACTGCTTTTGAGGTTCTCTTTTTCAAATTGTTACCTCTTTCGTCGGGACCGTTGGATATTAAGAAGTCTTGTGGTTGCTCCGCCGGGTTCCGCCCCCGACCGTTCGTCGGAGGGTCAGCCAGGGCCTCCTGCGCCGTTACACCACCGGTTCTAACAATTGCATCGACGATGTCTCTGTATCTCCTCCTTCCTCTGATCCCTCTCCTCCATGTCTTGTTCATGATTCTCCTGGGCTGAGTGAAGCCTTCAAACACTAGATTGATATAATCTCTTCCTTACAAATTGAGTGCTATACTCTTGGTCTACCGTCTACCCACCTCAGTTCTTCTTCAGTTGGGTAACTTCTCATGGCGCGTCGATACAGCCGTTCCGAAAAGGAGAAGTGGACTGAGGCACCCCCTCCACCTCCCAAAAGGCCGCCAGTGCGTATTCCTGCTAGTGATAATACTGAACTGATAGCTGCAAATAAGCTCACTGTTTTGAGTCGAGTTACGAACCCTCTGCTGCAAAACTCAAGAGCAGTGCTCAACTTTCTCCCACTAGTGTGGGGCTTGGAAGGACGGGTTGAGTGTAGGGACATGGGCCCTGAGACCTTTCAGTTCCGTTTCCGCTCTGAGAATGATCTGCAAGTGGTTCTCAGTAAAGGTCCCTACCACTATAAGAGATGGATGCTTCTACTTCAACGGTGGGAACCTGTCATTTCAGATACTCTCCCAAGATCGATTTCCTTTTGGATCCGAATCCATGGCATCCCTCTTCACTTCTGCAACGAGACAACAATTACGACGATTGGAGAGAATTTTGGCGTCCTTGAAGATAAGGTTGTGGAGGAAGCCAAGGTTAGGGTTAGGATTAATGGTCTTCTCCCACTAGAGATGAAGCTGGAGATTCAATTACCTTCTGATGATATCATTGATGTGGAGCTTGAATACATCAAACTTGAGAAGCACTGTTTCACTTGCTTTTCCCTTCTCCATGAGGATGATACTTGCCCTGTTCGACCTCATAACGCTCCTCCTGTAAAGGACCGAAAGCTAGGAATCACTCAACGCCTTGCGCTACAGCGTATTGAATCAGAGAAACATGATGATCGGAGAGGATACCGGAGACCGTCGCAGTACCCTCCTTCGCAGAACCACCACAGAGAAGATCGGAGATCGCACTCCAACAACTACTCTGATAATAGAGAAGAAAGAAGACCGCCCCGTGATACTATTTCTACTACGAACAGAAGCAACCAACATCACAGGCAACACCTCCCTTATCAGGAGGAGAGCAGACGCCCCCATGGTGACGACTCTAGGGTTTTCTCAAGTGGGTTGCGGGTCAGGAGACAGGTTACCCCTGCTGACCTTCCCCTGCATCACCAAGGCGGCTCTGTTTCTGTCTCGGCTCATACCCCTTCCCCACGCAATCTCCGTGAGAGACTTGAGTTCCCTCCTGAAGCTGGGGGAAGTGGCGGCAACTCACACTTCTGAGTAAGTCTAATGATAGGGGTTCTGCTTTGGCTAGGGTCAGTGTGGCTAGTCTTCCCCAGGACCACCCTCCCAGGGGCCCCTCTAGTTATGACTCTGCGCGACTTCAAGATGTGGACATTCAGTATGACGGCACGGCCGTTCTAGATCATATCAGCCCTCACTCTATCATCTCACCAAATCTAGGACAACCCTCTCGGGTCCCTGCTGCTTTGAGGCTAGGAGAGAACACTGGTCCTATCACTATCCATTTTGGAGGTGACGATGATACGTCACCGGCTCCTGCTCCACGAAAAGCGGCGGGGAAGCGAAAAGTTACTAAGCCGGTCGGGAAGAAGCGAACGATGAGGAGCAGCCCCCTTCAGGGTGTTAGTTTGCGAAAGATCAATATGACAAAAACCTCTGTTTCTGCTCGCAAGAAACTTTGTGTCGACAGAGAAACATCTTTACCTTGTGATAAGGTTGGTACGAGCAATACCACCTGAGCTACTAGGAGGACAAAGGGGACGGATTTTCGGCCCCCGCTGCCTCCTCTTCCTTAGCTGTATTGAGTTGGAATTGTCAGGGTTTGGGAAGCGTCATGACAATTCGCAGACTTCGGGAGATGCACAAGAAGTTAGCTCCCGATATAACTTTTCTTATGGAAACAAAAAAACGATGATGACTTCATCCTGAAAAAAACTCGTGACTTCGGCTTCCCCAATTACTTCTCTATCCCACCAGCCGGCCACAGTGGCGGATTATCTTTGTTCTGGCGAGAAGGAGTTGAACTCACTGTTTTGGAGGCTCTCCCCAACCTTATAGATACCAAGGTATCTTTTAAAGGGGTTTCATCGTTTATCACCTTTGTCTATGGGGCCCCATCATCGGAGAATAGAGCTGCTTTTTGGACAAAAATGGATTCTGTTGGAGCTGGTCGTGATGCCCCGTGGATGCTAACGGGTGACTTTAATGACATTCTCGATAACTCGGAGAAAGTGGGAGGCCCGGCTCGCTGGGAGGGTTCTTTCACCGCATTCCGTTCCTTTGTCTCGCAACATGGTCTCTGGAACCTGAAGCACTCGGGTAATCAGCTTTCTTGGAGAGGAAGTAGGTATACACACTTCATCAGATCAAGGCTGGATCGAACTCTCACAAACTGTTCCTGGAGTGAGATATTTCCGATGGGAAGGTGTAGATACCTCCGGTTTGAAGGATCGGACCACCGGCCGGTGGTTACTTTTTTCAATGACTCAATTAATAAGAAAAAGGGAGTGTTCAGATTCAACAGGTCCCTCACGGAGAATCCGGAAGTGGAGGAAGTTGTGGCGGAGACTTGGAATCATGATCCGTTAGCTTCCGTTATCTCCAAGTTGAATGCTTGTCGACGTGGTATCGTCCAATGGGCAAAAGATCAGAACATCAAGCATAATCTTGTCATTACCCAAACCCAAGAGGAGCTTGAAAATGCTCTATCGGCGGCTGTTCCGGACCCGTCTCAGATTGAATCCTTATCGAACATACTCCGGAACGCGTACAAAGAGGAGGAGGCCTTCTGGGCGCAGCGGAGCAGGATATCTTGGTTGAAGAATGGAGATCGAAATACGGGTTTTTTCCACGCCGTTACCCGTCAGCGAAGGATGCTTAACTCTTTCTCAGTAATTGAAGACGAAGCAGGGAAAGAGTTTTTTGAGGAAACGGAGATCGCTTCCGTTATATCGAGCTATTTCAGTAACATTTTCAGTGCATCGGAGGTTGGTGATTTCTCTGCCCTTCAGGGCATCCTATCTCCAAGGGTAACACCTGCGATGAATCAATCTCTTACTGCTATACCGAGTAATTCGGAGATTTTAGCTTCTGTGAACTCTATCAACGGGGGAAAGGCTCCGGGGCCGGATGGTTTTTCCGATAAGTTCTATCAGGCTTATTGGCATATTATCCAGGAGGATGTGACTAGAGACGTCAAGCAGTTCTTCGTCTCAGGGTACTTACACCCGCGCCAGAATGAAACTCACATTAGATTAATTCCGAAGGGCTCAGGACCACGAAGGGTAGCGGATTACAGGCCCATTGCGCTGTGTAATACCCACTACAAAATCATAGCAAAAATCCTGTCTCAGCGTCTCAAGCCGCTCTTACCAGAACTTATATCTCCATCGCAAACAGCTTTCGTTGCCGGCAGAGCTATTGGAGATAATGTGTTGATCACCCATGAAACTTTACATTTTCTCCGGACTTCGGAGGCTAAGAAGCACTGCTCTATGGCCGTGAAGACGGACATGAGTAAGGCCTATGACCGAATGGAATAGAGCTTTATTGAAGCAGTCCTCACACAACTCGGTTTTGATGCAAAGTGGATTTCTTGGGTTATGAGTTGCATTGAAACTGTCTCTTATTATTTCCTCATCAATGGATCTCCGCAGGGTTCTGTTACACCGTCGCGTGGGATACGACAAGGCGATCCGCTCTCTCCCTATATTTTTATCCTATGTTCGGAAGTGCTTTCTGCCATGTGTGATAAAGCCCTTGTAGACGGTTCTCTTGCTGGAGTTCGTGTCTCTCGAGCTAGCCCGGCTATAAATCATCTTCTTTTTGCCGACGACACTATGTTCTTCTGCAAATCGAACAAGACCAGCGTCTCCACCCTGCGCAACATTCTCCAGCATTATGAATCGTTATCTGGTCAGCGTATCAATTTCGCGAAATCAGCCATTACTTTCTCGGCCAGAACCCCTCCGGAGGTTAAAGCACGAGTGAAGGAAACCCTCTCTATCAAAGCTGAGGGTGGTATTGGCAAGTATTTGGGCCTTCCCGAGCTATTCGGTAGGAAAAAGAGGGACATATTTGCTGCCATCTTGGATCGTATCAGGCAGAAATCTCACAGTTGGACGACTAAATTTCTTTCCGGAGCCGGCAAACAAGCCCTCCTCAAATCAGTCCTC
This sequence comes from Diplotaxis tenuifolia, assembly GCA_014822095.1. NCBI lineage: Eukaryota > Viridiplantae > Streptophyta > Magnoliopsida > Brassicales > Brassicaceae > Diplotaxis > Diplotaxis tenuifolia. The sequence goes on from JABAYD010063047.1 coordinate 6,500, forward strand.
TCAGCCATGCCTTGTTATGCAATGTCTTGCTTTAAGCTTCCTAAATCCCTTTGCAAGCAAATACAATCCTTGTTAACTAGATTCTGGTGGGATGCAAATCCTCAACAGCGCAAATTGTGTTGGGTTGCCTGGTCCACTTTGACAAAGCCAAAGCAAGAGGGTGGCCTCGGGTTTAGGGACATTGAAACTTTCAACAACGCTTTGCTTGCAAAAATCGGATGGAGGATCCTCACTCAACCGAACTCCCTCTTGGCCCGTGTCTTGCTCGGAAAGTATGTTAAAGACTCTACTTTCATGGACTGCTCTGCTCCAGCCGCTTCCTCCCACGGATGGCAAGGCATCCTAGCTGGTCGCGAGATTCTTCGCTTGGGTCTTTCATGGTCTGTTGGAAGTGGAGAAAATATCAGAGTGTGGCAAGACCCTTGGCTAAGTTGTGATTCTCCAGTCACTCCCATTGGGCCTCCCCCTTCGGAATCAGCTAATCTTTTGGTTAGTGATTTGCTCTGTAAGGTGTCTAACAGCTGGGAAATCGATAAGATTAGACTACATTTGCCACAGTATGAAGAATGTATTCTAAAGATTATCACAAGCTCGGGTCCTGCAGTTGATTGCTCGGCTTGGGTCTTTGAAAAATCTGGTGTTTATACCACGCGGTCTGGTTATGGAGTTGGGCGGTGTCATGGTTTGGTTGCCCCTGAGGAGCTATCAACCTTTGACTGGAAGAAGAATATTTGGAATGTGAAAACAGCTCCCAAGATTAAGGATTTTCTTTGGAAACTTGCCAAGAAAGCAATCCCAGTGAGTGCTAATTTAGAAGTAAGAGGAATCACCTCCTTTCCTTGTAAAACATGTAACGGTATGGAGGATGACAGTCATGTCTTCCACCAATGTGTGGTAGCAAAGGAGGTGTGGGAGTGCGCTCCACTCTTATGGACTTCAATCCCTGATGATTCATCTCTGAAAGCATTCATCATCTCTTGTTCTCGCTGTGTTACTCTCCCGCCCACCGGTCTTTCCGTTCCCCTCTGGCCTTGGCTCCTGTGGAACCTGTGGAAGGCTCGTAATAAGCGTTGCTTTGAAGATAAAGCTTACTCTGGTATGGAGATTTTAAATAAAGCCATTTCTGAGCAAAGGAGTGGCAACGTGCTCAAGAAGTTACGGCCCTTGGGTTTGAGCACGGAAGGCTGAACTCGGGTCATGGCAGGGCCTCTGCTCCTCCTTCACCGCCTCCTGGAACTGTCGTCTGTCACGTGGACGCGGCGTGGGATGCGTCATCTTGCTCCAGCGGATTAGGGGGTTGGTTCTCGGGTCACTCTTCTGCTACTAGGTTACCGCGGCTTTGCGAAGCTCGTACCTCTGTCTCGTCTGCGCTCGTTGCTGAAGCGCTTGCTGTTCGTCTAGCGGTTATGACCGCTGCTTCTGAAAACATTAAACGTCTCATGATCTTGTCCGATTCTCAGACCCTCGTCAACATTTTGAGGAACAAGGAGTCTCGGCCAGCTTTGTTTGGCATTGTGTTTGATATCTATCTATTTAGCTCGTATTTTGATGTTGTCACTTTCTATCATGTTCCTCATTTAAGCAATCAAGAGGCTGACTCTCTGGCTAAGTCGGCTCTTGCTCTGCTCTCTGTAACCTCCATTGCTGGAGGGTAAACTCTTAGTTATGAATGCATCTTTGTTTGATCAAAAAAAAAAGATATATGAGTAATTTAGTTCAATATACAAAAGTAATAACATAATTTAGAAGAATGAAAAGGCAAGATTAGTAATAGAATTGTTTTTATCTCCAACAAAAAAAAAAACAACGAATTTTTTTTCTCGGATTATTTTTTTTCCTCTCAATTTATTAGATTTTTGACAAAGACATCTTTTTAACTCAAGGTTTTTTTTAGACGCACCATCCACCGTCTTTTTCCAATCTCTTCTGCTTTCCAGTCGTCTATGTCTCTTCATGTCGGGTGACGTGCAGAGGCAGATCTATGTGGAACCGCATGGCGTGTCCTTACTAATTTTTGTTTTTCTTAAGCAATTTAATCTAATTTGTTTACTTTTTCTTAGTTTACTAAAGAAAATTAGAAAAGTGTCTCTGTCCAAGAATTTGTTTAGTACTTTTAGCATTATGACCGCATCTAAACCTAGTCTAGATCTTACCCCTGGTGGCATGGTGTTGTTGCTCTAAGTCTGGTGCGTTTCCACTAAATTTGGTAGCTCTCGACGGTTTCGGAGGTGGGTGAGGACCACTCCACCCTTCCCCCGTTGATCAGCTTGCCCCCCAACGTTTTTCTCTTGACTGTGGCGGCCCTCTCTAGATTTTGACAGCGCTTGTGGCGTCGTCTAAGTTTTGAATGCGCTAGTCTCTGTTTCTAGCGTGCCTATAGGGTTTGGTCTACATATGCATGGTGGTCCTGGGTTGTTTCTTTCTTCTTGCGGTTGCGCATGGAATTTGATGGTGACGCATTTGGGGCTCTTGGTGTTAACTCTGGTGATCTACCTCCAAGGTGATGCGACTAGGCGAAGTGGCCCAACGCGTTTGTCTTCTTAACCCAATAAAAAAAAATTGTTAAAGCTTGATGCTGGTTTAGGAGTTGAACTTCGTGGTAAATAGATGGTGGTTTAGTTAGGCAACAGTCAAATGTACGGTTTGGTTGTGGGTTTTACCGGAGAATTGTTAAATACTCAAGAATACTCAAATATCTTAAAATATTTAAAAATAGCCAAAGTTAATATGTGAAAACACGTAAAAACACTCAAAACACCAACAACACCCAACCAAATATTTATTGGTTCTCCATCTAAATATCCATAACAAACCAATTTTCATTTTATTTAGATATTTGATTATACTTATTCAAATTTATATTTTGTATATTACTTTTGTTTTGGGATTTGAAGATTTTAAAGTATATTGAATTTTTGAATTTTTTGAATGATTTCAACAACATTCAAACCAAAATTTATAAATATTATAATGTAACTTAAATATTTAGTATTGAAAATTCAAAACCTGAATATATCCGAACTAACCCTTAGAGAGTATCCAAACATCCACTCCTACTTCTTATCATGTATATTCCATTTTATATTACTGAGGCTAAATTTATGTGAGATCTTGAGCTCCTTTTAACGGTAATCATTCAATATTACGTTTAAGATTATTTATTTGGTGTCATCAACTTTATTATACTTTCATTTTTATATACTGAATATACAAAATAGCTACCTTATTATAAATAATCTTCCTGAAATCATTTGTTTTAGAGATGATGTAATTACGAATGTCGTATACTAGCACCAACTTGCTAATTTATATTGATTTAAAAATTAAAAAGAAATTAGAAAATGACAAAAACTGATTTTCTTTACCAAAGAATATTTTATATATTGGCTAGACTTGGTCATTAGAAATCTAGATAAATAGCATTTCTAAGAAGTTGTCTTAACTGTAAACTTTACTGATTAAAGTCGATTATAAACATATAACTTCAACGTGTTTGCATTTAGACATATATTTGCAATTTCACAAAAGACATATCAGTATCAAATATTAAGTATTGATATATATTCTCTCCATTTATTGTAAGTGATAATTTTCCAAATAATATTACGTTTTAAATTTTCATAAAATAATAATTAATTTTTATTTATTTTTTGTTTCTTGTCTATTTTATTAAAATAGAAGTCATGATTTTTTCATGTGTGGTTTTATTAATTTGGAGCATCCTTAGAAGTTTTATTAATTTTTACATTACTTAATCATAATATCTTTTCATATCTTTAATTTTTATTTAAATACAAATCAATATTTTAAAGAAAATTCTTTAAAAAAATAAAATCTTTTAGAATCTTTTTAAAATATTTTTAAAATATTTTTTTGAAAATTAGTTAACTAAATGTTTTCATATCATAAAATCATATTAAAATTAAAATTAAACTCTATTTATATTTGAGTTGTAAACAAAAACTACACATTATGTAAAATATTTTTAACAATATCCCAAAAGTTTTTTTCTCTGTTATGTGGGTTCAACTTAAATTAAATTTTCATATGTATTTTAAATTTATAAATAAATAAAAAATTATGTAAATTAGTTTTGTTATATAGTGATTTTTTAAAATTAAAATTTCTAAATTGTATAGTAATAATATAAGCCACACAAATATTATTATAGAAATTTATTTATAAATTTTTTTGTATAACTTAAAAAAAAATTAGTATTTCAAAAAATCTGCAATGGTGATCTAGTTTATTTATTATTTGTGAAATTTAGTAATTTAACCTCGCTGTCGAACATCACTTCGCAATGTTTTGTACTATTTTATATTATTCAATGATTTAAAGAAACTCATAAAAATTACTTTAAAATCTCAATATTTTTAAGTTATGATGCTATAATAAAACCACAACATTCTAAAGATGCAAATAAATCGGTAGAAATAACGCATCAGTTCTATCACATCGTTTGACATAATCTGGTTATAGATTGCCCTTTTTTTTCATAACTACTTTCTCGCTCTTATTATTGTTCAACTACTTTATTTCCTCAGAAGCCTTATATATATTATTTCAATATTTCCTTAGAATTCTATTTCGATAAACCGAAATGATAACGCTTTCACAAAACGTCCCAATAGTCATCCCAAAGGGCAACTTACGTATCATATCAAATAGACTCCCATCGTACTTGCTTGATTCAAAATTACACCCCATGTTTATGTTTGCTAAACTTATTGAACGATTATGAAACATATTGTTACTAAAAGCACTTATATCTTGATTAATTAGTAATTAAGTTTAGTCAAATGAATCTAAATTGAGGATGTATAAGAAACTCGGTGCGTGGATTAAGAGAAGATAAAGCTAAAGATCAAGTGTCTCCACCGCAAAGGTCGTAATAGTGACTCTTATTTACATACACATAAAAATTTATTGATGGGTTATTCAGTTAGTGTACAAATTTAAGAGGGTGCGATCAGCAAGTTATTTATGAGGATACAATGTTGTCTAATGAAAAACCAAACATAAATATTGATGTTTACTTAGACGACAACCACAACCCATGACTTCCGCATTAGTTGGATTCAATTAAAATTTAATTAGAGGGCAAAACTTGAACCTAATCATTGTATTTGGATGATAATATTAATAATTATGGGCTCACTAATTCTACGCATTTGTGGTGATTATATGTTATACTATTTATACGTGATTCATTAATAACATTTTATTCTCCAAACTATATATAATGTTATCACCAATATCGTTCAATAATGGTTTCTTGGTATCACATCGTTCCAATAATTAGATCCACACAACTGTAAAATTCTTTTTAGGAAATTTCATAACTTTTATTTTGTATGTGCTGGGACGTATATACATACATACATACAGATCAGTATATATCATGAAAGTGTTATATATATTTTTTTGGTCAAAGGAGTGTTATATATTTTACTAATTAGTTATAGACAGTAAGGTTATAACCTCTTGTGAAAATTAACAATAGAAAAGTCACATTCCCTGTGGTCCAAACCCTTACTCCTAGGTTTCGCCTTATAAGGGCAAGATTATCAACAAGTTTCATGAGAAGTTTATGTATATATTATAAATGTCTGTATAATTGTTAGCT
>JABAYD010063067.1:0-13074 GCA_014822095.1 Diplotaxis tenuifolia
TAAATTTTATTAATCAAATAAATTATTTTTCTTAAATTATTTTTATTAATTAAATAAATTATATAAAAAAAGCTGACACGTCACCTTATTTACAGGTAAACAAATTACATTTTTGGTTCGGTGAACAAATAAGCCAAGTTAGAGGTTTTTTGTGTTACCGAAGCCAATTTGGAAGTTTAATTTTTATGCCATTTTCCCGAACAAAAAGGAACAAGAGAGATGATTATTTGTCTTTGTCACAACAGTCATAAACTCTCGTCTTAAAGCTTTATTTTCCAATCTTCATATGCTCTGGTGTTTGCCCATTTCCAACTTTCGCTCTCTAATTGTTCTATTTTCCAAATTTTCTAATAAAAAATATACAAAATAATTTTTTTTTTTGATAAATACAAAATAATTATTATCACAGCTTTGCTCTGTGTTTTTGTAATATTCTTCTGATTCATCCTTCTCAGATGTAGGTCGTGAGAATGTTGGCATTCTATAGCCACAAACTGAAGTCGGTGTATATCCTCTTTATGTGTTGTTACTATTAGTCTAGGGCATTTCTCCGGAATTAGACTTGCTGATCGAGAGAGTAAATATGATTAACAAGATTGATCCCATGCTTGACCTGTCACAAAGATTGAACACTCCATCAATAACATATTCGTCAAAAACAACTTATTAACTTGTAGATACTTCGATTTTCACTAGCATGCCGTACAGTACTCATAATTTTAAATTATCTTAGCCAGTTAAATTCAAATAAATGCCTAACCTCAATTACTACTAGAGTTAGTTTAATACTATTAGATATAGTTTTTTTTTCTGGTAAATAATTATAGATGTTTGCAGTCTGACTTGAACATATTGTGTATTCTATAAATTGTATTATGTTTTGAATTAATTAATTAAATAAATTATATTGAAAAAGTAATAATTTTTTTAGAGTAACAAAAGTAATAAATTACTTACAAAGTTGCAAAGAGTATAGCGATTTTCTTCGGATCAAGCATCCAAGAAGTGCGAGAACGTTTAAAACTCGACTTCTTTGAAAATCCAAATCTTCTTTCTCTATTTTGGTCGGAGATCATATTTCCGGCGGAGGCTGCAGTCGTAGTAACGGTGATCTGATGAAGCGGCGAGGATGAAACAACGGTGGCTGCGGTCTTGGCCATGCCTGCCTGGTCCAAGGGCCCCACAGAGGTCGGCTTTTCCGGCGTGCTTGATCCTACAACTCATCAAATGCCATATACAACAAGCTTTATTTGAAAACAATGAATAATAATTCTTTTTCTTTATTTGACAAGACAAAATAAACTGAATCATAATGTATTCATTGTATGCTGAATTTAATAATAGTACGAGTGAGCATGCGGTGCAGGAGAACAAAAACTTTATAAATAAAGGTCGGTTTGTGTTGTGGTTTGCATAAAGCAATGTAATGGCAGTAATGCTAACTAAAAAAAAATCAAATTGAGAAATCGATATAAAAGTAAAACACTAGGGTGCTTCCTATTATTTGATCTTATTTAGTTATGCTTTTTGTTACAGAAAAAGTTAGTAAGATGTCTCGAAAATTTTGTAAAACCAAATAGGAATCGGTGAACTTTTTTCAAAAATATTTTAAAAGATAAATCGGTCTACAGCCGAAAACGCATGGGTTGGTCACGTTATCCCACCAAACATTTTGTAATTTTATACCTTAAAGAGGAAAAGAACCAGTGGATTTTTTTATTTTTTTTTAAATAACCAGTGGATGATTAATATTTAACTTTATGTTAGATTAGGCAAACCAGAAACTTTTGCATTAGATGAAAATTTATAGATGTATCCAAAACCGTTTCACAAAGATTGACATTTCCCAACAAAATTTCTAAACGCATAAAACAACACAGCTCGAATTGAATTATCAAAAGGCCAAGACATATGTGTTTCCATCCCCAAAACCCACCACATTATTTTTGTCAAATTTATGATAAATTACCCCCAGTCACAGATAGCCCCAAATACAATATATTACAAGAATCTGTTAGGTCCATTTGCTACTATTAAGTAATATATTCCACCAGATGGTAACAAAAGAATCAAGAAAGAAACAAATTGTATTATTGAGCTATATAAAATGAATTTGTCCATATACGTGGAATGAAACGTTCGTTTAATGCCTACGTTATTTGAAAACTATTCGATGTATCATGTATTAAAGGAAATGATGTATAAAGAATGTGTTATATAGTACCTTTTAAAGAAAATGTGACATATATCTTAACTAAATTATTGAATTTCGAAATTTTTTACCTCTAAGTGGAGACTGAGGGGATGAGGTCTCTTTGTCATTACCATTTGCGTAAGAATGGAGTTTCCTCTCATTGTTGCTTCTTGGAGACCCTTGCCTGGAAACACTTCTCTGCAGCTTGAGAAAAAAATCAAATTTTATTCAATAGTTCAATCAAAATCATAATAAAATACTCAATAATTGAGTTTCACTAGAATTATTTCGAAAGAGAAATCAATAACAATAAAAAGAACTTACAGTAACTCTGGGACTCGAAGAAGATAAGTCTTTGTGGATAACATGAGAAAAACTTTCCATATCGATCGTCACGTACCCATCAGGGTTAACGGGTCCGATTTCTTGACCCGTAACGGCTACACCAGTTTCCATCGATCTTCCAAGAAAACCATTAAGAAACATAGAGGATGAGAGATGATCATCATGTTCATGTTAAAAAACAATAATCAAAAAAGAAAAAAAAAATATCTTTTCAGTTTGGAAATTGTAACCGTAACCACAGAAGAAATATCAACAGAAGAAAGATAGAGTCAACTTACTTATGGGAATTGAAACAGATGATTTAGAGAGAGATTCAGACAGAGAGTCTAACGTATCTATTGTGCTCTGTTTCACGATGAAGAAAGGGTCGACTGGTCGTTAAGGTTTTTGGTTGGGGAAGGGGAGAGAGATTCTGGGGAATGTCGAAACTGAAAGAGATGAGAAGCCTTTTACTTTTATTTATGTAAATGGGTTGCTGCTTTTTCTCTCTTTCTATTTATCTTATTTAATTATTTTCAAAGATTAGTCGCCACTAATGAGTAATTACTTATGGGCCATGACCATGAGAGATAAGTGATAGATTAATGAGTAATTACTTATTCGTAATCATGATTCCAATCTTTCAACTAATATTAGTTGATCTCGGTGGGATGAAATATGCAAGAATATGATATTGGAATTGTGGGAAGTTTTAAATATTACATTATCAGAAATCCATTGTAATGTATTCTTTGTGTTACAAAAAAAGATTTATGTATTCTGTGCACTGAATTATCCACGTATAGATAGAACTTTGTTTTTTGTTTATTACGCTGGGAATTATTTATAGCAAATCAGTGTTCCAACTATTATGACGCTATGTAATAATATGGCATCATAAATATCGGTTAGATTTTCTTATAAAAAAAGTTTTGTTTTCATTTGAGGAATATGCGATGAACAATCATGGTGAGCAACTAACTTCTCTGTTTTATGATCTGCTCGCTTGCTTCAGAAGGTACTCTTTCTTTTCTTTTTCATTTGACTTTGCCTAATTGCCAAATTGCCAAATCATTAATGAGTTTATATGAATTTCCTATGTAGTCAAGTATGTTTTAATATTAAGTCAACCGCAATTTTTTATGCTAAGTTAAAATAACATTTAGAGATTCAGCAAGTGGCACATCCACAGTAAAATTATTACAAGAATAAAATTTTAAGATATTTCCCTATAACCAATTTTCATTTGGTTTCAGAGATAATCTCTGGTTTATCTTGTTTGATTACACAAAAATAATTGTGGTCGTGGTGTAACTATAGTTAAGACTTTGACTGGAAACAAGCATCACTAGTGATATTAAAATATTAGGTCTCTCAAACAAAATGATATTAAAGAAATGAAAAGGATGAGAGGTGTTAAAAAGTGAGATGAAGAACCTCCCAAACAAATATGAAAATTCATATGTTTTTGTCCAAAAAAAAAAAAAAAAAACTCATACTTTATATGGCACTCTTTAACTTGCTCAGTTTATTTCTGGCAACACAATTTAATTAGATAAAAATAATATTAAATATTAATATATTAATTATAAAATATTATCTATTAGAGAGTACATTAATTATGATCTAAAGCCATCATCATTGGTCTAGAGATTTTATAAGTCTCTCAAAACTAATTTTAATATTTTATTAATAGAAACCATTCACTAATTGACAAATGTCAATACGGATTTTCAAGTAATAAGAAAGTTTCACAATTTCTTGAGAGACTTTCTCGTTCTCTTTTTTTTTTGACATCAAAATACAGACTCATATAGACCCTGCGAACCAAACCGGAAACTCTGTATCCATGTGAACAACATGAGACGATTGAGTTATGACACTTCGTGCAAGACTATACGTCCGTGTATTCAATGTTTGTGGTACATAGATCAAGGTAGAGCTGGTGAAACTTTCTTTGAGCTTCTTGATATCTTCGAAGTAACTTACAAAAACTGATCACTCTTCTGATTCCGAAACCATTTTCACCAATTGAGAACAATCCGTTACAAATGTAACCTGAAATTGACGTAAATTCCTCGTACTTTTCATTGCCCAAATGAGTGCTTCTATTTCTGAGTGAAGAAGTGATATACTAACTCTGACATTTCTTGCACCCATTAAACCCACAAACCCTTCGAGAGTACTATACCATTCTTGTCCATCAAACTTATCATGTCTTTCCATGATCCATCCACAAAGCACTAGCGCCCTATGACAGGTAAAATAGTGGCTGTCTGGTATTGCGTTATCCCTTGTTCAACCCTCACTTGTACCTCAGTCCATAAGGTTGATTCAGTTTCAGAATAAATGTATCTTTTGGTTCAATATCCATTTGTGAGGGACTTCTCTCTTCTTTTTTATTCTCTTTGTAGTTTTTATTATTATCTATGAGTTTCCTAAAAATCTATTATTATGGATGTTCTAAAATCATTTTAACCTCACTCTATATTTTAATTTAAAATAAAGTGAAAAATAGAGTAATAAAAAATAAAATTTCCTATAGAGTAATGTTTTTATTTTTGGTTTACTACTCTATTTCCCACTTCATATTTGAGTAAAATAAGGAGTGGTGATAGAGATAATCTAATACAAGGGAGAGAGTTGTGCCAAAATGCCCACAAGAGATGAACTGTAATGAATCAATAAGTAACATAACAGATCTTTCGAGCAGTGTTAACCGTAGCTTAAGTAGGAGTCAAGGAGCTAAGATTGTCTCCTCGGAACGCTCCCATAGAATATACTTCCTAATTGTAGTTATTAGAAAAGTTAGCATTTGATAGTGGATTGCTAACATCTACCAACAAGACCATTAGACAGTAGATAATACTGTTGCTTATTATTTCTAAGTTGGTGACATTTGACATTTGTGTCTGTTTGTTTGTTGAGCAGCTGGAATAGAGAACTCAGACCAAGCTAGAGACTTTTCATTGGCATTGAAAAATAGATTTTACTTGCAACCATAATCTGAGAGACATCATAGACATTGATCAACAAGAAGGCGTGACCTTATGTTCAGAACGATCTGCATCTCCTCCAAATCTAAGGATGAGAAGAAGTCCCTCAAGGACCTCTCTGGAAAGCTCTTCGATACCATCAGCAATGTAAGTTTCTCACTGAGGGTCGCCAATTACTTCAAACATAAATTATATTTTTTTTAACCATTTTTGAATTATAAAGGGAGTTACTATAAGTTGTGTAATGTTTTTTTTTTCGTTGTCTGATCGGTGGCAGTTGGATTATGCGGCGAAGACAAAGAGTGCTCCGGATGCTGAGAAGTACTTACTATTCAGAGACAGTCCCTACTGTGAACGACGTTATTGCCAATCTTAGTTAATCATTTTTTTTTGGTTGTAAATTATCTTCTCTTGCTTTTTGTTTGTGTACGCTGTGTCGAGTCTCTAAATCCGAATTTCTGTTTCAAGACTTTACCAACAAGGGTAGTTCTCCTAATATGTATGCATTAACTTCACCTAATTACCAAACAGTATTAGACTTTAATCCATTTCGTACATGTCTTCAATCACATGCCATCAGTTTTAAATGATAAGTTGTTGGCCTGCTTAGCCTAATGAATTAACTATTCATAGATCATCTGATTTCCATTTCCACATTGAACCAAACTAGATAGTGTGATTTAACCTCAGTATAGATATTTTTCACATAAAAATGATTTTTGTTTTTGAAATACATTATTTTGCAGTCATTTTTTTTGTGTAAAGCATCAACATCTTAATTATACCAACCCCAATTATCCCGAACTAAATCCTAGCTAAATTATAAAAGCATATGACGAAATACAAATTTATATAACAAATTATCTAGGATTTCATTTACATTTTTTAAATTAGAACATTTTAAAGGATAGATAATGCATAAAACTTTTTTCATGAGAAAATAATTAGTTTATCAACGAAAATATCATTTTTCAGAGGCATTAATGAAATTTACTAAGCATTTTATCCTGACTAGTTTCTTAATTGTATGTATTATTCCTCCCTTCCTTGTTAATTACATCCTATTCTAGACAGAGCAGGTAAGCCTTTTTGCGGTTTGAAACGCTTAGTTATCCCAAAATCTGCGTTTTCCAGTCGCTGTGGTCCAATAAATGAAATCAAGATGGGCTGAAAGGCCCAATCAAACAAGCTACGTGTCGGACGACAAAAAAGTAACGGCTTCTGGCTTTTATCACGTGGCACTTCTCTAGAAGCAGCTCCATTCTTCGAATGCATCATTTGTCTTTTAAATTTGTTCCAGAAGAAACGAAGATCGGTGGGAGAAGCATCGAGGTGAACAGACACGATGGCGGGTCACTACAGATGGAAGAGCTTCGAGGAGAACGAAGATCGTCCAGAGAAGCCACGCCGTTACGGTGTAACGGAGATGAGAGGTCCTCGATACTCCGTTTTAAGCCAGAACGTTCTTCAGGTACCATTTTGTTAGAAAATAAAAGATAATTACAAGCCTTCACCTGATTATACGATTAGGCTCTTACGGTTGATCGTGTGGTTAGGAAATATTTGAATCCATGGGGCAGTTTGTGGACGGGTTAAAATTCTCAGGAGGGTCCAACAGTTTGATTCCAAAGTCATTCATCAAACAAGCCATTGAAATGGCTCATGACCACGATGTTTATGTTAGCACTGGTGATTGGGCTGAACATGTTCTCCGTAGTGGTGGCCCTTCAGCTTTCAAAGAGTATGTTGAGGTGAGTAAAGCTATTATTTATTAGCAGGATGAAACATTATCTTTAATCCCAAAATTGTAAAGAGCTATTATAGATGGGTTTTTATAATCCTGTCTAAATTATTTTATTAATATTAACAGAAAAATGTTTATAATCTTAAAAAAAATTTAAATCCGGCCTGAAGATGACATCAAGTTTTGAATTTTTATTTTCCTTCTTATTACAGGAGTGTAAGCAGTTAGGGTTTGATACTATTGAGCTGAATGCAAATTTGCTTGAGATTCCGGAAGACACTCTTCTACGTTATGTACGTATGATCAAGAACGGTGGTCTTAGAGCCAAACCAATCTTTGCTGTGAAGTTCAACAAGTCTGATATTCCTGGAAGGAACAGGGCGTTTGGTTCCTATGTTGTCCCAGCGCCTAGATCAAGTGGTAAGAACCATGGTGTGATGTGAAGCAGTAGTTTCTAGATTCACATGGTTACTAATAGAATATTCTTTTTCAGAGTTGGTCGAGGACATTGATCTACTGATAAGAAAGGCTGAAAGGTGTTTAGAAGCCGGAGCAGACACCATTATGATTGATGCAGATGATGTTTGCAAATACGCTGATTCTCTTCGAGCAGACATAATCGCCAAAGTCATAGGACGTTTGGGAATAGAGAAGACTATGTTTGAAGCATCTGATGCCAAGTTAGCTGAGTGGTTCATTAAACGTTACGGTCCAAACGTATTTTACTCTTTCTCCTCTCTACTACCATTTCTCACTTTCTGTTTATATGTTTACATTTGTTTCTTGTTTTTTTTTCAGGTGAATCTTTATGTGGATCATTCTCAGATTATGGATTTAGAGTGCCTCCGTGGTCGTCATCTTGGTAAAGACCACAAGTCCGTTCTGAGTTCCTCCTACTTCTTGTTTTAAAAACTATAAGCTCTCCCATTAGTATGTGATTTTCTCATGTATTATGTGACTTATGTCTTATGTTATGTGCTTCGTTGACGGTGTAAGAAAGAAAACGTTTAGGAGAGTATTGTGATCTCATAATCTCTCAGATTGTATACAACCTAGTAAAGTAATGCACTTGAAAGCTTGTTTGTCTTAGGAGTTTCACTGACTGAAACACTTTGAGCAATAATATGATATTAAGCAGCCTCATCAGTTCTGTAATTATGCCATTTACTATTTTTTTTAGAAACTTGTTATAGCTTTTGATAATTATAGAAGAGACATAAATAACATTATCAATAACCTCACTTTAACTAGATGCCATTGTTATCCATAAACAACAATTTACATCCCATCAAGAATAGAATAACCAAATATATGTCATGATTATATCTTTTTATAATTTTGTAACCGCAGTTGTCATAATTAGATTCTAATTATAACTAACTTGTACATAACCATAAGGGCAATAACATGTGTTATTTTTGGTATAGTAGTTGCAACGTTTTATTTTCTGCAACATACAAAACAGTATGTGTATTGGTTGGTTATCATGCCAGTTTTTTTTTGGAAACACAAAGTTAGTTAAATCAAATTTAGAAGACACTATAGATATCTGTCTAATATAAAAAGGAAAGAGGCTTTGGAGGATGTTCTCAAAGCAGGTCATGTCTCAATAACAAAGAAAGAAAAACATTTGCAGGGGAGAGTTTGAAAATAACAACCTCTGAAAATGTATCTTTCTTTGAAATTGTGTTTTGTAGCAGCTATAGCATTTGCTTTTGTTGTAAACATAAATGGTCAGACATCAAATGGCGCCAACGCTCCAGAATCTGCTATGCCATTTTCCGGCCCTGGTGTGGCTGAATCTCCAGAGTATATACCGCCTCCCGGCGTTCCCGAAAACTTAGGCGGCCCCGGCTTTAATGGACCTCCAGAGGATATGCCGCCTCCCGGCGTTCCCGAAAACTTAGGCGGCCCCGGGAACGCTGGCGTATGTAGTCTAATAGTTTTTTTTTTTTTAAATATGACATGAAACAAAGATTGTTATATGTTCGTTAATATTGCTTTACGTGTTTACCTACAGCCACCTGATCCCGCCAGAGTAGAGCCACCCCCGGCTATGGTGCCACCTTTCATCCCTGATTCCCCGGTAAGTGTTTTAGATACGAGTAAGAAAAAAATAATAGATTGTTCGTAGTATCTTATCATGTGTTCTGTTAATCGTCTGATGAAAATATATAGGTTTATATCATTTACTTGGGTGCAACGAAACACGATGATCCTAACTTGGTGACTCAATCGCATCTTGAAATCTTGAAATCGGTTCTTGGAAGGTAAAAGATCCGTTTGCATGTGTTTTATAACTTAGCTTCCGAGGTTGGTTAAACATTGATTTTTTTTTTGTTACAGCGAAGAAGCAGCCAAAAAGTCATTAATCTATAACTATCAATATGGATTTTCTGGCTTTGCAGCCAAGCTCAGACCAGAAGTGGCAGAGAAACTGAAAAGTATTATTCTCTTATTACATTTTTTGCCTATTAAAAACACTAAATTTGTTTTTATTAAACCATTTTTTTCTGTTTTTCTGTCTAATAGATCATCCTGAAGTTATTATTCTTATCGAAAACCGAAAACTTGTGATGCAAACAACAAGGACATGGGATTACTTAGGTCTTTTTTCAACTCCAGCTGCATCTAAAGGTCTTCTAAATGGTTCCAACATGGGAAGTGGTGCTATCATTGGCGTTATTGACTCTGGTATGTTTCTATCAATATATTCTCAGACTTATAATTCTCAAAGGTAACAATCTTGAGATCATGTGAGCAGGGATATGGTCAGAAGCAAGCGCCTTCGATGACAATGGATATGGACCGATACCAAAACAATGGAAAGGACAATGCGTTTCCGGAGACCAGTTCAAAGCTGAAGATTGCAACAAGAAGCTTATTGGAGCTAAATACTACATGGATGGTCTCAATGCTGATCTCTTAACAAGTATCGATAGTAGCACCGAACATTTGTCTCCTAGAGATCATAACGGCCATGGGACACAAGTTTCCTCAACGGTAGCTGGCTCTGTCCTTTCTAACTTGAAATTTCCAGGCCTCTCATCTGGTTCAACCATGAGAGGTGGTGCTCCTAAGGCCCATATAGCCATGTATAAAGCATGTTGGGACGTGGAAGGAGGGATGTGTTCGGTTGCTGATGTCTGGAAAGCCTTTGATGAAGCTATTCATGATGGTGTTGATGTTTTGTCGGTATCTATCGGTGGCTTATCAAAGGTCAGATCTCTTGACGTTGAAGTTGACATCGCAATTCCAGCGTTACACGCTGTGAACAAAGGCATCACTGTTGTTTCTCCAGCTGGTAATGGAGGGCACCCAGGACCAGAACTTGGCTTCACTGATTTGATATTTAGTGCTGATCATACCAGTGTTGCTACAGTAAAGGGTAAAGTTGTGATGTACTTCGAACATTCTAGGCCGATGCCTGGACCAGACATTCTTCAGAGGAATGGTGCTGTTGGTGTAATATATGTGAGAAGGCCGAGTAATCGTTTTGAATGTCCTGCAAACTTTCCCTGTATCTACATGGATATGGACGTTGGTTCCAAGATAAATTTCTACGTAGAAACTACGAGGTTTTTTTTATCAAACTAATATCTCAATCTTCTTATATATGTTGGAGAATCTGATCTTGTTGTTTTTTGTTTTGTTTTGCAGCTCACCAAAGATTAAGATAAGCCCATACAAGGAAGTAATTGGTGATAGTGTAGCAAGTAACGTTGGAATATCATCTTCAAGAGGGCCTAGTTCAGTTTCACCTGCCATTCTTAAGGTTTTGGTTACATTCATCTTTTGTTCTTTTCTTGATAACCAGGTTCTAGACTTTTAACCACGGCCGGCCCTAAGATTCATGGGCTTCAAACATTTACTAAATAAATATTTTCTTAATCAGTTTGGGATCGAAATAAGATATTAACCTATTAACTATTAATGTTTTGGAGGTCATAGACGAATGTTTAATAATATTTATTATTTATTATTTTGCTACGTTCAAAACCGGTTCTGCTTTTTAACCGTCAGAACTTTGTATAATGTAGCCGGATATAGCAGCACCTGGTGTGACTTTACTAACACCTAGAATACCGACAGACCAAGATACTAGTGAGTTCGCCTACTCGGGGACATCAATGGCAACTCCTGTTATTGCTGGAATCGTAGCACTCCTCAAGATTTCACATCCTACTTGGTCTCCTGCCGCAATCAAGTCAGCCATTGTCACAACAGGTTTGGTTTGGTTTATATGTTTCTTTAAAGATATGTTATCTCTATAATAAAAGAACTTCAGCAGCTGACCAAAGACTCTCCATATGTTTCAGCCATGAGTACCGATCCATACGGTGAGCCTCTAACTGCAGATGGAGCTAACCAAAAGATAGCCGATGCATTTGACTTCGGGGGAGGTCTTGTGAATATGGAGAAAGCCACAGATCCGGGTCTTGTTTACGACATGGATATAAATGATTATGTACACTACTTGTGTTCCGCAACTTTGTACACAGACAAGAGAGTTTCTGCTCTAACCGGAAACGTCACTACCAAGTGTCCTAGCTCAGGTTCATCGATTCTTGATATCAACGTGCCGTCTATTACCATTCCGGCCCTCAAGGGAAATGCCACAGTGGTGACGCGAACCGTGACCAACGTTGGACCTGTTGACTCAGTTTACAAGCCCGTGATCGAGGCTCCCGCTGGGTTCATCGTAAAGGTTTCACCGGAGGAGCTAGTGTTTAACAAAGGAACAAACAAGGCTGTGTTTACTGTGAGTGTGTCATCGGGCTCATACAAAGTGAACACTGACTTTTTCTTTGGGAGTTTGACTTGGAGTGATGGACTTCACAATGTCACCATCCCAGTTGCTGTGAGGACACGTTTCATCGATTATTTTTACCTGTAAATTGCTGTAACTCAATTATTAATACGATAATATCTTAACGGATGGTTGGGGATGCAATAAAAAAAATATTTTAAACACATTTTACCATCATGAAACGAATTATAATTCGCTTGATCAGTATTATTAATTGCTTTCTCTTTTCTTTTTTTCTTGACGTATCTATCTAATTAAAACTGAAGTACCATTCGGAATTTTTACAACAAGTTTAACGGTTTAATTTTAAAGTGTTTGGATACACCTATAACTTGCTTTCAATCTATAATTACATGAGCTCATGATTTTTTTTATCTTTTAAATCAACGGGTCATGATGTAAATTGCTAATTTGCTAACTAATGGGTCATGATGTAAACAAATGATTATGGCCACTATTTGTATATATCCATATGAAATGGATCCTATTAGTTATGATCCATCATTTTTATAAAGTTTGTTAATGTAAATTTATTTTTCTAAAAACTATTGTAATATATGAATTAAATAATTTTAAATATTTTTATGATGTTTCCTATTCACATAAATATGTTGTATACAACAATTTCTGAATTGTGGTAATTTAAACAACAATATTGTTTATTTAGAACTCTTTTTTCCAACAAAAACATAAAACAAATATAATATACATGATCCAATTGAATTACTCTCTAATAGATCAAACCCCAAATCACAAGTCCACACATATGCAAACATATGGAAATATTTGCTACTGATGTTCAAGTAAGGATCTTTACGTGTCCGGATAAAGTTGTAAAACTTTAAAAATAATATAAAAATTATCGGTTTACAATATAATTCAAATATTAAAAAAAACTAATTTTCAAAACCCACACTTTCCAAGCGCGGGTCAAAATCTAGTTATTATTATTAGTTACGTTCTCCATATATATTATTCAAGTTTAGAAATTGAAACACAATTGAAA
>JABAYD010063069.1:0-12430 GCA_014822095.1 Diplotaxis tenuifolia
CTTAGCTACCAAGTTTCAGAAATCAATTTTGTGCATGATATCTCAAAACCTCCTACTATAAGAGCTCTAAAAGTCTCTCCACTTTCTCTTTTTATAGTTTGAGTTGATAAAACAACATAAACGGTTAGTTAAACTTTCAAACAAGACCAACTTTATAATATTAACTAATACATGTTAAAAGAACCTCAATGATCAAGAAAACAAACTGTGAAAAACATCAAAAGATACTTGGCCTGCTATGAGTTCTCAAATGCGTTGGTAGAATAAGATATACGCCTCAGAACGAAGAACCTCTTCAAAAGAAACCTGTCTCACAAAAGAATCACTTGCACGATACCATATGGATGAATCTCTCTTCTCATCATGGTCTCCTCTTATGTAAGCAACATAGTGACCAAATCTCATTGTCCCTGAATGCTCCACTACCCCTGTCAACATGTAAACCGTCTGGTCTTCTTCTGTCCCCCTACAAAAGATAAAGAGAAAGAGAAAATAAGCAAGAGAGTGTCTGCTTTCTTATTAAACTCGCTAGAGAAAGAAAGAATGGGCATGCATTTACCTAGAGTCCATATCCATGTATAGGCAAAGATCGATAAACTCATTGAAATCAATATGGCCACGTAACTTGCTTAGCCTTCCGAGAGCATCTTGGCTAAACCTTTTGAGATGAATGGTCAAGACAGGTGGTGCCTTGTTTACAAGTACTCTTTTACTTGCAGGGCTTCTTACTATCACTTCCTCTGAATCATCCACTGCCTCATTATCATACATGGTCTTCAAGTTTATGAAATGGTTGAATAGATCATCTCTAAACTCATCAAAACCATTTTCATTCATCCATCCATAATCAAATCTATCTCTCTTTTCTCTCAAGCGTTGAAGCTTTAGGTTGTTAGAACAGTTCTCACAGTGCCAAGCATTGTCTTCTGACAAAGTCTCAGGCTTGGTGAACAGAGCCAAACAGCTTTCTACAGACACTGGTGAATCCGAATCATCAAGAACTACAGCATCAGAGTTGCTGCTGAAAAAACCAGCTTCAGAAACTTTGGCTTTAGTTGGCGGTCCAAATAATGGTCTTTGAAATGCCTCAGGCTCGTCAAAAAACCAGTGATAGTTAGCACTATATATCTTTTGTTCACGGAGGCTGCTCACAAATGATGAGGGAGCTTCACTCACACATTCCTTAACTGTTTTATCATTACAGGAGACGTTAGGCTCGTCATCATAATCTACGGTTTTTTTATTGTGGCTGCTCATAAGTGACGAGGTAACTTCACCCTCACGTTCCCTAATTGTTTTATCAATGCAGGAGACGTCATAATCTACGGTATTTTCATGGTGGCCGCTCACATCTGACAAGGAAACCTCACCCTTGTCTTCTGCAACTGTTTTATCATCTTCATACAGAACTTGAGAATCTGCAACCAGTAAAGGAAGCTCTTCATCAGCGAATGGATTTGCAGATGAAGAAATCTTCCCTAAATCAGGATAACCCCATGCTTGAGCCTCACTGATCTCTGCTGAAATCTCACTTGGAGCTGTGTCGTTACTACACTGCATAGCTAGTGCATCCTCTTTATCTGGTTTTTCACTTATGTCATTATCATGCACTGTGCTACCTACAAAAGTCTGATCAACTACTTCAGGCTGTGTTAATGGGATGCTCATGAGTGACGAGGAAACTTCACCTTCACGTTCCTTAACTGTTTTATCAGTACAGGAGACATCAGGCTCGTCAAAAAACCAGCTAAAGTCAACATAATCTACGGTTTTTTCATGGTGGCCGCTCAAAGAAGCATCACCCTTGTCTTCTGCAACTGTTTTATCATCTTTACAAGGCATAGACAGAACTTGAGAATCTGCAACCAGTAAAGGAATCTCTTCATCAGCGGACGGATTTGTAAATGAAGAACTCTGCCCTAAATAAGGATAACCCCATGCTTGAGCGTTACTAATCTCTGCTGAAATCTCACTTGAAGCTGTGTCGTTACTACACTGCATAGCTAGTGCATCCTCTTTATCTGGTTTTGCACTACCTACAAAAGTCTGATCAGCTACTTCAGGCTGTGTTAATGGAACAGTATCACTAACATCACCTTGTGAAACCAGATCGGTCTCATTGTGAGGGACTTGTATTCCAAAAGCTTCCCACCAAAAACTAGCAACTTCGTCCGTATCATTTTGTGTTGCAATTTCAGAGACCTGCTTATTATCAAGGGTCATAGGTGACACATTTTCCGAATCTTTTCTGTCTGCCACATTCTTAAAAACCTTTGTTGGTAGATCTTTGCTTCTGTCTTCCAGAGAGAAGGTTTGTTGCTTTCTCGGAGGAGGTTTCTTGGAGGGAACAGGTAAAGAAAGATCCAAAAAAGGTTCATAAACCTTTGAGGAGTGTCCACATTCCAAACAAGAAATAGTGCTTGAAACTTCACCACCGAATATAGAATCCACGAAAGCAGGTTTCTCACTGTCATCACTATCATAAGCAACATCAAGCTTCTTTCTCAGGCTTGATTCTTCCATGCTTAAACCATCCAACAAACACCTTAGCAGCTCGTGACTGTCATGCTGTTGATATCCCCTAAACTGGGGAGCTTTAGAACAGACAGAACCAAAAAACTCTTCTGGGTTTAACACACTATTGAACAAGGTTGGCACTGATGTTGCTTTTGTGAGCAACTTCTTCAAGGAGGAAACTAGAGGCCCGTCACAACACAGATCCTCTTTCAACAAGTGGTCACGTAGCTGATCCAAAGAAAGAAGGTTCTGCAATACAGAGTTAAAGAAACATGTGTTCCCAAGGTTAACTAAACCCCTTACAGCATAACGCTCTCTTGCCACAACAGCAGAGCGTTTGATCTCACCAGAGATACTACTTGAACATGAATCTTCAGTCTTAGTTTCAACATTGTTTGAGGAATGTTCTTTAATCAGTTTCACAACTTCCAGTAACAAATCAATCTTCTCACCATTCTCTTCTTTCTCAAAAGGGAGTAGTGATTGGCATCCAAAACACCATCTTAA
This sequence comes from Diplotaxis tenuifolia, assembly GCA_014822095.1. Lineage (NCBI taxonomy): Eukaryota > Viridiplantae > Streptophyta > Magnoliopsida > Brassicales > Brassicaceae > Diplotaxis > Diplotaxis tenuifolia. The sequence goes on from JABAYD010063069.1 coordinate 3,025, forward strand.
CCGAGTGTTTTCACATTGAATCACAAGACGGTGACGTGTCAAGCTGAAGTGCCTCATGACATGACTCTGAGCATCAGTAGGCAAACCAACACCTCCACAGATATAATGCCCACATTCCAAGCAAAGCCAAATAGCTTTCTTGGCATTAGAAGAAAAGCTATTAACTTTCCCTTCACTTATTCTCTTCATGTGCAATCTCTCCTTGCATTCTCCACACTTGATTTGTTCTTCACAAGCTTTCATCTTTTTCAACAGCTTATCCAAATCAACACATTTATCAAAATGGACGCAAGATCTTCTCTGTTCCATCACTGTCACAACATCAGCTGTTGCCTCGCTTTGGTTAGTTACCTTCTTGAAGAACTGTTTGCCACCTGGAGGAGGTCTACCTTTCTTTAACTGCTTCCCCATTCCTAACTACTCAGAAAAAAAAAAAAACAATTTGTTAGCTTCAAATACAAACAGAGAACTATCACCAAAGGTCCAGAACACCAATATAAACAGTAAAGGAACTCCCTTTACAGAAATAAGTAGTAAAGATCCAAACTTTATAGAGTCAAAATCTTCAAGAGGTGTAAGACAACTGAGTTTGAGATTTCTTTCACTTGATAAACAATCAAAAACATTAAACACTACTACTATTCAACTAGACCTTAATGGATTAATTAATTAATAACAACCAAGAGAGAACAGATGCTCCTTTTTGACATAAGTATCTAGAGGTTCTGGGAGAACGTTTCAGGGGAAGACGAAAAGATTGTGGTCTAACCTTATCTAGGGTTTTGTAAGAGAGAGCACAAAAGGGTTTGTAAGAAGTTCGTTTTCTTTGTTAAGGGAAAAGAGTCAGACGAAAGTATTTATAATCAGTGAGACAAAGAGAGAGAGGAGAGGGAGCGGAAGCGAGTCAAACAGACAAAGGGTGATGCACAGACAATTTTTTTTTTGAGTTTTAATGTTAAAACAAAAAAGAAAGTAGAGTTGTAATAGAAATAAAAGATTAAAAAGGATGAAAATTTTAATATTTCGGAAAGTAATATTCAAAATTTGTATAAATTTGGAATATTTATTTATTTACCATAAATCTCTCAAGAAATTTGATTTGTTGCAAATAAGTCCATAATCTATATAGCAGATTATATATTCAAAATAATTAATGGATATTAAAACCTTTTTCAAGATTATTGGCCAAATATGCAATTTGAAAATCAGAATTCAAAAATTAAAAGCTGCGAAAAGTATATTAAAAATTATTGCATTTTTTATTAAAAAATTACTTAGAATAGACCTAAAAAAGTTTTTGTCACAAAAATAGACATGAAAAATAAAAAATACCAAATAGACTTAAATATTTTCTAAAATATTAATAAATATACACTTTTACTTTTTAGGTTAACTAATTCTAGACTTTTTTATTTAGAGTTGAGAAGTGAGATTTTGGGGAAAGAATTTCAAAATTAAAAAAAAATTAAAATTTTCAACATAAAAAATGTTATTTTGGTCATTTTAGTTTTAAAGTCTATTTTGTGATAAAAACTTAAAAATTGTCGAGAATTGATCTTTTTATTTGTTTTAACTTGTTGTGATATATTAAAAAGATCCGTTACATGTAAAAATCATCACAGAAATCGATTCCTTAAGATAGTGGCTTGAAATCCACGATTTCCATAATTGATTTAAGCTCCCATACAACAGTTTCGTAGTTTTTGGTTGTGTTGTTTTCGCCATCAGTAGCCGTCACTACAAGCTTGTGAAATGTCACGTTGGAAACCATTTGAATACCGGCACTAACAACTGCCACGAACTTCAACTTAACTTCGTTCAATCTGGCATACTCTGAGACCGCAAATTCACCAATCTTTATGCTGTGAGGATCTTTAACGTCCTTGATGCGAGTCCAATGATCTTCTGGAGACGTTAATGCAAACATGTGAAGAGGGAGGAGAACAAGAACGATGAGAAAACAGAAGATTGCCTTATTCATTTTGTTGTGTATTTAACCTTTTTTTTTTATTTATCAACTCAAACAATGGTATAAGAAAATGATGAGAATTTGAGGGTTCTTATAGTGGCTTTGCTTTGAGATACCCTGGACCTGGATGATTTCTGAAATTGGTAGGAGATCATTGCTTGACCACAAATAAAAGGAAGGCAAGTTGTTATTAAGGCTTATTTGCTTAATAGTAAAAAAAATAAAAAAAAATAGTTTTCTAGTGAGAAGATAGAAAGAGGTAAAGAGAAAAATGAAGAAAGAAGGGAGATTTAGTTATTTAGTGAATATATTTTTTTTTATAGTTATCACACCTAATTTTCCTTGTTATTTAAACCAAAACAAAAATGAGATATATTGACGGTGATTGGTTGAACTTTATCTATATACTTTAATTTTATTTATTTTAAAATTATTAAATATTACCAACTATGTTGTAATTTTATTTTCAAAAGTTATAGACTACGACAAGTTTCTGTAATATATTACCAATCATACTTTAGTTTTATTTTTAAGGCTAAAAAAAAACTTAAAAGCATTTTTTTGATGTATTTAAGTATAAAACCTTATATCTTTCGTTTATATGCTGTTGAAACTGTAAAATTAAAAACAAAATCTATAATACCAAATAAACTAAAGAATTAGAATAACAAAAACATCTACAGATATTCTAATTTTAATTTTGAGTGTTTTAAGATTATTTAAATATTTTAAATAACATCTATATTATTACATATCACATTTTAAATTACAGTAAAATAAAATATTAATATAAATTATTTTAAATGATAAAACAACTATTTACATATACATCACATATTTTAGATAGTTTATTTTAAAATATGTACAACATATAACCTACAACTAAAACAAATTTAACTATATCAAAAATTTCTGCAAAAAAGAAATCTACAGTAAAAAATTTACAACTACAATCAAATTACATACAACTAAAACAAATTTAACTACATCAAAAATTTATGCAAAAAAATCTACAGTAAAATTTTTATAACTACAGTCAAATTACTTACCGCTACTTTTTATAACTATATTTTTACAGCTAAAATTTTTAGAGATACAGTCGAACCAATCACTTCCGTTATTAATTGGCCCTAAAAAATTCAGAAATCAAATCCTTTTATTATTAAAAGAAAAGCAAAATAAAAGAGTAACATTTAATTAATAATAATTTATTTACATCTATATCATTTTGCATATGTGTCAATTTGATAGCTCTCCTCAGCTATCCTTTCAATTTATTCTTTTGTATCTAGATTAATTACGAGGAGATACCACTGGACTTACGTTGATCCCCTATATATTAATTCTAGATTATTATAATATTTGACCAAAACAAAAATGAGATATATTTTTATGATTTGACCCAAAAAAAATAGGAATCGAATCTTATTGTTTGGCCAAAAAAAATGTATAGTTCTGTCCATTTTCTTGTTAAAGTGATTCATGCTCCGAATGATAGGCTGCGGTTTGAGCGGTGCGGGAAAAGCGGTTTAACTGTAGAGCGGTTTTTACAGTTATAAAAATATATAGATATATGTATATGTAAAGATTTTTGTTACTGTTAAGTGCGGTGCGGGGCGGACAGTTTGTAACATTAGGAGCCTCAGTTTTCTTCAACGGTTCATGAAGAAGTTTGTTGCAATAATCAAAACGCTCAATAGCTCATATAACACGTGAAACTAATTTTTGTAACTTTATGAAAAGGTTAGTAAATTTAAAATAATAAATATTTTAAAAGGGATCCGAAGCGTATACAGTGTGTAATAAAGATATATAATTGAATACTCTTTGCTTATTGCTGATAAACACGGCTCTACGCATAGGTATCGATACAATGTGTTTGGTTTAATTACCTGCGAGTTGAAGCTGGATGATGCCTAAAGTTTAGTTCTTCTTTAGTCCATTTCCAGGAGGATGAATGTTTCAGATAAGTTTGTAAATGCAAAAAACAAATGCTGTTCAAAATATAATGATGACACATTCAGTTAAGTATCTTGATTTTGGAGCAAAAGTTAAAGTTTTTTGTACTAGTTTATCAATCTAACCGGAGACTGGAACAAGAACTGATGAAGATGTTAAACTTTTAAAGATGCAACAAAAACAAACTACAAATCGGAAACTCAAAATATAATAATCATCTAATTAGTTTAAATGTCTTCTTTTTATTTTTTAAAAAGCCTAAAAGTCACTTCCTTGTTCTGCGAGCAAATCGGGAAAATGATAAAGAAACTCCGGCGAGATTAAGCACCGCCTTGATAGGTGACAAGATCAATGAGGTCGCCATCTTCCATCTTCAACTGCGTGAAAACATTAATTAACAGTAATTTTAATAGGTAAAAACTAGTAAAGTAAAATAGAAAAACCTGAGCAGGAGTGCTTCGTGGATTAAGATGTTTCTCGCCGAAGACGAATCTGACAGTGCTTTCTTCTAAGTTTCTCTTTTTGCAGCATGCATCCATTAGTTTCTTCAGATGCGTACTATAACCTATTTGGTATACATCCTCTGCTCCCTCCTGCTTACAATAAACAAGATGTTGTAATCCTTTCTTAATCTTCCAAAAAAAAAATTGTATAGAAATTTTTAATATATTTCTTAAATTGTTTTTCTGTCTAACGGAAATTTGGTCAGATTGAGCAAAAGGAAAAAGAGACAATTTGGTACAGTTAGCAGAGAAAATGAAAGTTGACGAAAAGGAGTAAAATGCAAAAGACTATATATGGAAAGATAAACAACATAAACAATATATTATCAGAAAAGCCATGAAAAGCTTGAAGATGCAAAGAGAGGAGAGAGACCTGACCTGTTGGGTCTTGACCCTGACAGTAATCTTCGTCGGTGGTGTAGGAGATCGAGACTTCTTTGAGGAGGCACATCTAACAGAGATCGTCGTTGAGGAACTCACCATTGTTCAGAGTTCAGACAACACACAAAAGTAAAACTTAAGAAATAGACAAAAGAAGTGAAGACTTTGGAACTAGACTACTCTCTGAAGAATATTGGTTGGTAAGGGGAACAGATGAAAATTCATTGCCTTTGAACATTATTGGAATCCTCGTCAAAGACTACTGGTTGAGTGGGTCTATTTTCATCTTTTCCTTTCCATTTATACCCTTGGTTTGTAGGACTCGGACGAAATTTTTTATCAACTTATAACAATTACAGAACATATTTCAAGTGGTCGAAAAAGTTATGTTCTATAACATCAGATGGCACCTATCTATAATCGCATTCTATATACCCCTATCTGTATCTCCTACAAAATTAAAGTTCAAAACTCCATAACACATAAACCTTGATTACATTGGTTAATGTTTTGTAACAAACCATAGACCTTATAAACAGATTTAAAACCAAATTAATATTCATTAAAGAATAGCTCAACGATTCTTTAAAAGATGGAGTATTAATTTGGCTTTAATCTAACTTATAAGGTTTATAATTTGATTATAGCTCGTTGACGGTCGACCTTATTTGAAATGATACAAGAAAGAATTGCAAATGATGTTTCATTATTCAGTTTGTTTTATGGTAGAATTTGCATGCTTTAAAAAACCACAAGATCATGATGGTGAGAGAGAATATGACTCAGAACTGTTTTTTTTTTTTTTTTTTGAAAATTAACTCAGAACTGTTCATGGTAAGAACACCAAATCTCCAGCCAACCATGTCTATGAGCGGACAATTAATACGCATTGTCCTGAAGTAATACGCATTTCTCATAAAGATAGGTCTCTCTCTGCATCGATATTTTGAACAATGTGTTTGGTTTAAGACATGTGAGTTGAACAAATGATCCCTGAAGTATAGTCAGTTACAACTATCACAGAGGCACCAGTGGTCTAGTGGTAGAATAGTACCCTGCCACGGTACAGACCCGGGTTCGATTCCCGGCTGGTGCATTTCGTTTTTGCATTTTCTAGTGGTTGAAAAAAGATTTCTCTCGTCCAATTATTTTTGGTCTAGATTGTATCATTGAAACCGGTGAAGAAGGGTTTCCGATATTCCGGTTCTCAGATTTCAAGCTAATCTTCTTTTTTTTTGGTAACACTATTTCAAGCTAACCAAATGACAATTTGCGAGAGAGAAAACATAATTTAATCTCTTAAAATCAACTGGTCAACCAACTTTGAACTTTAAGATGTAACAACAAAAACCATAAAGCAGAAACTCAAGAGTTTGATAATTAAGATCTAAATAATTAAGTCTTCCTTTTTATAAACGCCTAAAAGTTACTTCCTTGTGATTCCGGCGAGATTAACCACCACCTTGGTCGGTGACAATATCAATGATGTCGCCTTCTTCCATCAGCAACTGTGTGAAAAAAAAATCGGCAAAATATAATAATTATCAGTATACAACACTTAATAAAAAGTTAGAAAAAAAAATTAGAAGGTTAAAAAAGACCTGAGCGGGAGTTTGTCGTGGTTTGAGTTCTCTATAGCGAAAGAGGAATCTGACAGTGCCACTCTCTAAATTTCTCTTGGTGCAGTAAGCATCCATTAGTTTCTTCAGATGTGCTCCATAACCAATCTTGTAAATATCCTCTCCTCCATCCTGTGTTAATATAAAAAAAAATGTACATTTCAAATTTCTTGTAAAATTTTAAAAGAAGATTTGTAAGTTTTGTAACCCATTTCTTCAATTATTTTTATAGGAAATAAAAGCATAAACGAGATATATTTTCTGTCCAAGTAAATTTGGTCAGATCGATGGATACAAAAAGAAGAAAGTTGGTACATTTATTAGTGGAAAATTAAAGAGGAAAAAGTTAAAGAAGAGGAGTAAATGCAAAATATACTATTGGCTCTTGAAAAAGCCATGGAAAAAGCTTGAAGATGCAGAGAGAGAGAGAGAGAGAGAGAGAGAGATGATACCTGTTGGCTCTTGACCTTAAGCGTAATCTTTTTTTGGGGTATAGGAGATGGAGATCCCTTTGATGCACTAGAAGCAGAGATCGTTCTTGAAGAACTCACCATTTTTCAGACAAACACACAAAGTATTACTAAAAGATAAAGTAGACCAAAAAGAAGTGAATACTTTTGCAACTCTTTTACTCTCAGAAGCTCTTTTAAAGAGTTTTGAGAGAGATAGATAAAGGTGAGGAAACTGATGGAAGTTGAAGAGCTTTGAACAATCCTCGCCAAAGATGCCTATTGGTCTATTTTTCTACTTTCCACTTTTACCCTTGGCCTTTAGTTTTTGTTGCATAGATGACACACATGCTAATCCATGTAAAATGGTAAAATTAATGTAATATAAATTTGCTTAGTTTGTAGTAGAGTAATCAATGAGATTAAAACAAATTCATAACAAAAGTAGTAAGCAAACTTTTCATCTTCTTCCAACATTTCACATATGATTTTCACTAACGTTTCTTAGACAAATAATAAAACAAGTATCACAAATTATTCAATAATCCTCTTAAACATTGCTACCCTCTCAATAACCCTATCAACTGCAATGTGAAACGCATCTTCAACCTTCTCTAGTCTAACCAATCCCGGTTTAGTGTATATTACCCTTGGTATAAGCTTCACAACCTCATTTCTCATCCTCAAAACACTCTCCTTATCAATCCTACCCAATAAATCCCTGATACTAACCGTTCCATTCTTCATCCCACTCTCCGGTATGTAAACCGAATACTTGGTATAATCCTTAGGAAAATACCACATGTACTGGTTATAACCCGAACCGGGATGGAAGAAAACCGGTATACAACCGGCCAAAATCGAATCGAATATCGATCTCCGAGTATATGAATCTCCAGGAGGTTGTAAACAGAAAACCGAACTTTTAAACACATCCATGATCTTAACCGGATTATCACAATCGTTACCTGGTTCATTACAGTTAAGAAACTTGCATTTACCGTGTGATGCAAGGCACTGATTTATAATCTCTCCCCTGATGGATCCTTCTTGGTTCGGCCTTGGTGCTCCAACAAAACAAAACAAGTGTCTCCTCTTCACACTCTTCACTCTCCTCTGCCATGTCCGAACCTCGGTTAAGCTCTTTGGATGAAAATAAGTTGGATAAGGAACCGCAAACTCGTTGGTCCAAGAAGTGGTTTCGATAGATAGCATCGTGGCGTTAGAAAATTCCGGCAAGCACATCAGGTTGCTTCCCCAATCTGTATGTCCATCAGAACATCTCCTGAAGTCCCAACCGATCCGTCCGGTTACAAAGAAGTGATCTCGACCGTTCATTTTCCTCCACTCAGGTCTCTCTCTAAGCCACTTAGCCAGCTTTGTGGCCAGTGCGTCTCTAACCGTTGTGTTGTATCCCCAAAGGTGACGGCTCACGTCGAATCCCGCGTAGTAGGGGACGTAGATCGCTGAGGCTAGAGATGAGTCGTTGGTTAAACACTCGTAATGTTTCATCCTCTCTCGGAAGATAACCGATAGCAAGAACTGGTTTGTTGAGTACCAAGAACCGGTTTTGGTGGTTAGGACTTGAGATGTCTTTTTGTCGTATTCCAAAACATGGGGACCGAGACCGGAGTTGACCATGAATGGACACATGTTGAACCATTTGTTGAGACCTCGACAGTCTTTGATGATGTCGTCGTTGAATATGCTTGGAAGATCGTGCATATATATGTACCTTCCGGCACAAGTATCTGTTTCTTCTGCTTCAAGCTGTTTCGCTCTGTCTCCATCATTCTCGTTGGAATATTTGGTGAGATTTAGGGTTTGGTTGTGTGAAGAAGAGGCGATGGAAATGAAGAAGTTGTTTACTTGATGAGTGATTTGATAATTTTTCCCGAACAAATCTGATTTATGGATTTGGAACACAACGAACAGACATAACACAAAAGTAATTGAGATGAACACCTTATGTCTTGGTACTGGTTTCATCATCTATTTTCGTTTTACTCGTGTGGAAATTGTCTTACGAAAATTAAAAGGATGTTTGATCTCAGAGATTTTAACACTTTCTTTGTTTTAATGGTCTCAGTTACATTTTTCATATTATATAAAGATATTTTACCATTTACAATGGATTTCAATTTAAATACATCTCTCCTTTTTAAGAAGTTTTTTATCATGGACACGACTAGATGATCTGCATTGTAAACAAAATATTTTTCAACTTTTCTTTTAAGACAAAATTTAACTGGGAAAAACTACCAGAAAATAAACAATAATTATAAAAATAAATCCTTTGTTTTTTGATGAAAATTTAATATTAGTAGGAAGATATTATAAAACGTATGCATTATAAACGATTTACTTCTATTATATTTGATTGTGAGCAAATTCTTTTCCTCAAGGGAAGATTTTATACTATGAATACTAGTCGTAAAAGACATTTTAAAATCTGATATCAACCTCTTTGGGAAAAAGATTAGCAAACAATAGAAGCAGCTCACTTTCCACGGAATGTCAAAAAAT
>JABAYD010063082.1:0-17620 GCA_014822095.1 Diplotaxis tenuifolia
AATGTATGAAATAAAAATAGATTAATTAAAAAAATATTGTTTAAACCAATTAAATTAGTAATTAAAAAAATTAATCTGTAAATGCATTAATTTCTAAATCATTGTGAATCCGGCACGTATTAACGCATTTATTACAAATGCTTCTCAAATAATATATAGAGGATATGTTGGTGAAACCTAAAACAAAAAACGTCATGACTGCTACTTTCACTCATCTATGTTGAAAACAATTGATTTTGTTATATCTTAATTTATATCTCTTAAAACATATGTTAATTACATAATTTAAATTTTTCACTTATCAAAATACTTTTTACAAAATTTCTAAATTATTTTAAAAATAACTATTTTAGACGACTTTCAGTTAAGTCGTCTGGACGACTTATTTGAAAGTTATTTGGACAGACGACTTCCGGGGGTTAGAATGTAAAAAAAATCTGTTTTTTTGTTTGTTCACACAAGTGGCTGTTATAATTTCAATAATATTTTAAGTTTACATTTGCATTTGAAATTAAGTTTTGAGTCATATTTGTAAATTTCCCTTGTTTCATTCTATAAATATCCAATGTTATCTCTGGTTAATTATCTTGTCCAGGTATAGGCACTTGAGGATGTCCCTGACATGGACACCATCCATATTTAACTTTAAGAGGTTAGTCACTGATATCATCATTGATACCATTCAACAGAGTGCCTAATAAGAAGAATCTGATTGAGCGATGGACAAGACGGGTGAGTTGTTGTTGTTGGAATACACTTCCAGTTTTGATTATTTCCCATGGCTCAATAATACTAGTGAATGAGTTAACAATTTTTCCTTGTAACTAAATCAAATGTTATTATCTTCTTTTCCCTTCTTGAGTATCTTGACAAGTTAACATTTCTTAACTGTTCTACTCACTTCTTTAAAATAAATACCCTAAGTATACTGAGGATGATATCCATTATATACATATACACAAAATATAAGCTTACATAGATTTTATACACCTTCAACATCAAACTACTTGATCTCTGAAATATAACTATAATCATGTCAAAAAATGTATATGGCATGTCAAAAAAGACTTCGTTCATCTTGAAGGTATCGGATGTGGTGGTCGGTTCGTAATTCGCCTAGTAAATAGAAAAGAACACTACGCAACCCCAAACACGACAAGCTACAACTTTTTGATGTTTTTAGCAAGCTTCATGCTTTGGCCCCACTTCAAGTTCTGGTGGTAGAAGTTTCAGAAAGCTTCCCTGAGCCACCGGCGGAGTAGGAGGAGGTCGATCACAATCCGATCTCGTCTTTCTTTCTGGCGATTCTGATGTCTCTGCTGATCCACCATCTATGTAACGGTTTAAATACAAAATAAGAAAAGTTAGTAAATAACATAATCAAGGTAGTAGATCTTCACATGGAAATATATAGGCATATAGAAAACAGGAGGTGCACCGAAGAGTGATTTGACCATTGGTGGTCGCTTCGACTTATTCTTCTTCTTTAACTCAGCTACAAAAACACAGCATGCATTAGTAGTAACATTCAAATTACTCAGAAACAAAGAGCCAGCGAGTATGTGTACCCATTCCAGGAACTTGGTAATCATTAACAATCTCGAAGTTCTTGTAAGTGTACCCTACAAAGTTTACGTCTTTTGACGACAACATCTGCAAAAGTGAGTAAATGCGGAATTAATTAACTTAATGAATATCTAATAAGAAAGCAATGTTGAATCTTTTGCAGGGTGTAGATTTGCCTTCCTCCATGGGCCAGACTTGGAAGATGTCTGAGTTTGTGATTCTGACTGCATATATTACCAAATAAAATAAAATAAAAAATATTAATGATCAATTACAAAGCTAATGAGAGTAATTGCAGATCTTATGCTTCCATTAAGTCAAAATTAGGATTAAAAAATAATAATCACCTCGTCAAACTTCTCAAAATTCTGAGTGTCTAAATCGTCATTGACCTCTGGAACAAACGCAGCATCCATATCGAATATTGTATCCCAATCAACAGTTTCAAACCATGGATGAGCCTGCAAAATGGAGAAAACAATTTTTTAAATAATCTCAACGATTTTGTTATAATATTGTATACATATCTTAAAGAAAAGCAGTATAAGGGACACCTTTATTTCATGAGCACCTTTGGAACCAAGTCTCCGTCTGACACTGCACAAAAGGCTGTTGATAATATCTCTTGCTTCCCGCGATAAGTCTGCTTCCTCTGGAAACTTTAAATGACTTTTCCAGTTTACTATCTGCAAAACCAAACAAGAGTTTGATGTCAATGTAAGTGGTCGGTAAACTTCCCATTCTTGTCTTTATTTATTTGTGGGTTTTCTATAGATTATATTTACCTTTCTACAGGTTGACATTGGATCATCTGCATAAAAAGGAGGATATCCTACTAGCATTTCGTACATGATAGCTCCAAGAGACCACCTACAGAGCATATTTTATTGAGCAAACTCCAATTAGCGTCCTAAGCAAGGTGCAAATATGTAGATAGTGTCACCACAATATTCTATTTCAAGTTGGTCCACATTAACTAATTACTAGCTAGACTCCAGCGAGATGTATACTCATTCAAATGACAGCACTGTTAGATAGGAGACAGAAAAAAACGATAGAAATAAATAAAACCATGACTGATTAGCGTTTGAGTCTAACAAGGGTGCAAACCCCCAAGCTAATGTATTAACTAACTTTCTTCTTCTTCCTTTTTTGTAAACAGAACAGAAGATATCAAAATCAGATGGAGTATGTAAGCACACATATAATATGTGATCATGAAATCACAGAAAAGAAGACTGCTTCAACTACTATTTACCAGTCACATTCCATTCCATAGCCTTTCTTCAACAGAACTTCTGGAGCTATGTAATCTGGTGTTCCCACTGTCGAATAAGCCTGTCGTGGTTTCGTGTGTTAATCAAACACATACAAACGTAGTTTAAAATCAAAAAATATCAAAGCGCGAATTTGTTAGCCTTACTAGCTTTCTCCTGTTCTTCTGCCAATGTTCAAGCTGTTCCTGCTGTGTTCTTTTTGGAGCAGTTGATCCAGCGGTCTCTTGCTCCGTAGATCCATTCGGATTGTTTGAAAATTCGTTTTCTCCAATGGCACTACAGTCCAATGGTTTACACAATCCGAAATCAGACAGTCTCAGGTGTCCATATCTGTCAAGCAGCAAGTTGTCAGGCTTGATATCCCTGCCAAACACAAACGAAAGATAAGCTCTCATGCAAGAGAAATGGAATGTTTTTTTTTATTATTATACTCTTACAGTCACAGAACCTGTGGATGTAATTGTGCCTGTGGATGGACTCGATAGCAAGAAGTGTCTCAGCGACATAGAACTTGGCCTCTTCTTCTGTCAGAGTATCTTTGCGCATCAGGAGAGTCATCATATCACCACCAGGTAGATACTCCATCACAAGGTAGAGATGATCATCATCTTGAAACGAACAGTAAAGCTTAACAATGTAGTTACTGTCCACCTCCGCAAGTAAGTTCCTCTCTGCTCTCACATGCTCAACCTTAATTTGAAAATATATATATAATTTAATTATTGGTTCACACACATACAAAATTAGCATTATTAGATAGGGAAGTGTCATCACCTGGCCTCTTCGAAGCATCTCGTCCTTCTTGAGCTTTTTCATTGCATAAACTTGACCTGTTGTCTTTTCTCGACAAACTCTAACCTACAAGGAAATAAAATTTATGTTTTAACAACCATCGGAGAAGGAAAATAAAAAATAAAAGCATGCATTACCTCTCCAAAAGCACCTTTGCCAATCATGGTAAGCAAATCAAAATCAGCAACGCCAAGCTTATGGCGTTGAAGGCGCATGTACTCTGTTTCCTTCTTCTCTAGAAACTTGAGAAGATTGTTTTGATCTTCTTCAGACACATCAGCATCTTCCAGCTTCTGCTCTAGCATGCTTCTCCTGTATAAATATTAACAACCAAGAATTAAATAATTACTCAAAAAGAAAGGATTTTCTACCTTCTTGGTTTTGAACAAGAAGAGGTATATATACCTTTCTTTTCTCTCGTGGAGAATCTTCATCTGCTCTTTGTAATGATTCTCGATGTATTGTTTGGCAGCTGCCACTTTCTGTTTGGTAGTGTTGGAGACAGCTTCTTCATCAGTTTCGGTGGTGGGTGGCTCCTCGGCAGAGCCATTACTACCACCACCACCTAAACCACCTTTATATTTCGATCCTCCACGCATCTGCCGCTTCTGGAACCAACCCTTCGCTGAATCCATATTTATACTCTCCTCTTTCTTTTACCACACAGGTTATATACTCATTTCACCGGTAATCCATCATCATCATCTTTGGATTGAAAACTTTTCAATGAGACCTTGTGCATAAACCAGGAATTCAAAAATCAAACACTATAATACATAAACATGAGAAACTAAAAAATCGGAGAGGATCAAAGAAACACCTAAAGAATCGGGGGGAAAACGATAAAAATGCTAGCATTTAGATACAAACCAAAGCAGGAAAAAGAATCAAATCCCCAATAAGGAAAGGAGAAGAGAGAGGGAATGGAATGAGCGTGAAACTCTCTGGATGCCCATGAATTTATATCCCCTTATTCTCAGCGTCATTTTCTCTCATTCTTTCATGCAGACTTCTTCTCATTCTTTCTTTCAGTTATTTTAATATATTTGATGATGATGGGACTTATATGAACCAAACTAATACAATATACATCTGCTTGTCAAGAAAAATAGGAATGGTGGTTACGAGTTGTATACCAAATATTCTATATATAAATGTTTGAGAGGTAGACCGTTTACTCATTCAAGGATTCCATGTCACAAGTGTCTCTCTCTAGTTAAGTTACAGCAAAACCATTTGAGCCATTCCACATGATGGATTACAAACCCCTCAACCAACCAAACTTTAAAAGTTTTGCAATGCTTGCTTACATGTGATAGTAATGTATGGTTGATGTAAGGAATCCACTCTGCACTGTTCTGGTCTTAAAATTATTGGTCTCCTCCATCTATCAACATGGGATTCTAAGTTAAAGCTTCTGAAAGACATCCAAATATATGTCAGACACGAGACCTCTGAGCACAGCTGCTTGCTTCTGTGTCCCCATTGGGTCCGATTTTCAGAATCTCAAAAAAAAAAAAAACACAATTCTTTAGTACACCAAAAACTTTGAAAACAATCCGGCGTTTTAAAACTGAATTATATGTATGGGCTTTTATATTTATGTAACAGGATCATCGTCGGCAAGTCTGAAAGAAGAACAACATTCAATGTCTTCGCCGGAGCCTCCGTAGATTTCCCCATCGTCGTCGATCGATTTTCGAAATTACAGTAATCGGCAAAATTGAGGGCTCTTCGTAATTAGTCCTTATTGGGCTTAAATGTTTTTATCTAAAGCCCATTGCTTTTTTTAACTTTATATACATTGATTGACGGTAAACCATTTCCTGTAAACCCTAATCGTATTCTCGGCGGCAGGAAACATCTCTGAGGTACGCACCATCTTGTTTTGTAAAGATCTCAATCAATCAGCTTTGGCTACTTTCTTTTTTTTTTTCTTTTCTTCGCTGATTTTAGTTTTTTTTTTGTTTGCACAGAGGTAATCACTAAAACAAAAAGGAGGACGAACATGTATCTCCAGTGCTATATCAACGAGAAGGGCGAGAAAGTTTACACCACTAAGGTACCCTTTTTGTCCTTTCTAATCTCCTCTTTTTGGTATAAGCTTTCTTCTTCTTGTTATATCTAGGTTCCGGAACAAAGTCTCTGTTTTTTGTTTGTTTGTTAGAGATTGTGTAGTAATACTTCTGAGGCGAAATTACTGATTTTTGACAAGTTATTTTACGGTAGTAGCTGAAGTTATGTTAGACATATATATATATATATAGATATTAAGCAAGGTTTTGTTTGCTTTATCTTTCATTATCAGACATATCTGAGCATTGTTTTGCCGGTTTAAACTGAACCTTTAGCATATAAAAGTTGTCTCAGTACACGCATTGATCTTGGTTTTGATGGATTATGATTAACATCTTAATTTGAACAACCTAATTATTTGTATTTCTTCGCTCACTGCTAGTTTGTTACAAACTGTGTTGTATTAATTTCCTAAACATCAATCCAATTCAATTTGTGCAGAAGGAATCACCGCTCGGGACAGCCACTGAATCTGCCCATCCAGGTGAGTCTTGCTTCTTCCCCCACAACCCTTTTGTGGGTTTTATATGAAATCTTTTTTGAGTTATTAAAACCAATTTGGTTGTTGTGCTATTATTACAGCCCGGTTCTCCCCTGATGATAAATATTCAAAGGAGAGAGTTTTGTTGAAGAAGCGGTTTGGTCTTCTACCGATCCAGGGCGCACCTGTCAAGTACTGAAAGGCCAAAGCTTTCTTGTTTTCTTCTATTGCTATGTTGTCTCTTTATGAAACCTTCTCTGTGCGTCTCCAAATAGTAGTGAGTTAAAAGAGCAATTTTTGCTAATTTTCGTGACGAAATCAAAACTTATTTATTTTCAAAAGTGTCATATTTTATAAAATATGGAAATATATTTTGATCCAAAAGTTGACTGATCAAACGAAACCAAAGGCAAGCAGTATGCCTAGCAATTATATATGCAATTTCCTATCGAACAATAATATATAAAAGGATTGTATTGTCTTCGCTGAACTAGACCACCCGTAACAAAATCACCTACGGAAGTAAGCAGCCTCGTCCACGTTTTAGACATTATTAGGTAGCCAAATAACGCTAAGAAACATGAGAGGAGGATAAAACCAAAATTCCAGATCTCATTGGCTCCGGTCAACTCAAAACTTTTCAAACCACTTCTGGTTTGGTTGTTCCGTCTGCTTTCAAGGAACTAACCAAAATACCGTTTCTTATCAAGCAGTCAATCATCTCAGTTTTGACCTTTTCTCATAAGGTACACATTCACTTGTTTTTATCACTTTACCGATTTACCTCATCTTTTTAAGTGAACTAGTATATATATGTTGTTAAAAGGAAAAACAGATTTACAAGCCAGATTCGAGTTAAATCCATTAGAGAATTGACTTTTTTTTTTAAACAGAATAGTTGAAGACTTGTAGTTGGCTCCTTTTTATATACACAAGAAGGTACTGACTAGTTATCAAGTCTGCTTATGAGTTGCGTGTAGCGATCATCGCTGCTCTCATTTTTTTGATGAACTCTTCAGCTCTCTCGTCTATTCCCTTTTCTGGAAGCAATTCTTCCTCCGGCTTCCACTGTTTTGCTGGAATCCACATGGGCTTTCTGAAGAGCTTATCAACGTAGACAACAGATTTTCGTTTCTTCTTGAACAAGCAACCTCTCTTTAGCCGGACAAGGAATAAACCACTCGAGTCTCTGTCTCCAAGATTCTTCAGGGGTGGGTGGTGGCGTGAAGCTGATACACTGTACCGGGTTTGGAGTCTGGCTTTGGATCTCCGAAGCTTGTGGAATTTTGTGGTTAAGCTCTTCCAAACTCTTTTGACTGGGGAAAGCTTAATTCTCAGGAAAGACATGACGCAAGATGGTCTAGATTCAAAAGAGAGAAGAAGCTCAAAAAATTCTTCAATGAGTAAATAAATCATAAGACAGGAGACTATATATATACAAGGTTGTGTTATGCTTAGTTCAGACGCAAGGAAGACAAAAGTATCCCAGGAATATTCCTTTTGCTGCTTAATCTCTACGCTGCTTCTCAAAATCTTATCTAGTTAAAAAGCTAGTAACGTTTTGCTGCTTAATGTGTGATAACACATTTGTAAAATTGTCTTCGTTCTTCTTCCTGACTTTGAGAGGGTACCGTTTTTAGTTACATGAAAATTATATAAAACTGTGAAGCGTACCAATAATAAGTCACAAATAACCCACTGATTAAAATCGTTAATCTCTAATAAAATTAAACAAAATTTTGATGACTATACATTACCAATTGTGAATGTTTCTTTATTCTCGAAAGAGTGTTTTATATCCACTTAGGACTGACAAGACTAAGAAACTTTCTTTAACCAAATATTTGTCAAAACATGGGAACCCATTTCCTTCTGAGAGAAGGATAAAACGAAAATGGAGGGAAAAGAGTGAACAAGATTTGAGTAAATAATGTACTCTAATGGTAAATTTGCAGAGATATAAAGAGGCTTAGCTTTTAAATTTTACCAAAAAGAATAAAACCAAAGATATTAAATGAGAGCTTGAGCAGCACCAATTTTATATACATCCCTGAGCCTCCAAATGGGATACATAGATTCTTCCCCCGCCTCCACTTGTTGCATTGCCCACTTGTAGTAAACCGAGTGTATCGTGTCCTACAACCAAATACCAACACATTCTTAAAGCAGTGTAGATTCATATATGTTTTTTTTTTATTTGGCTCCACAGATTCTATCACTCACCTGGCCTCCTTCTTTGATTTTGCCATTCTTGTCACGAACACAGAAGATTTCTTGCGTTTGGAACTGTTATCAAATACGATACCATCCATCAAATGTAAAATCTTGACTAACCTCATTCAAGAATAATGGAAATTATCATTTACCCTGACGATGATTGTGGGAGTAGTTCCCATCATCTTCGTTTCTTCAACTTCTACTTCCGATGTATGTAGAATCTGAACAACCGCAACAAAAAAATGAATGCCATTGGACTCATGGGCTTTAACAAAAACAACCTTTTTACCTTGTGATCGAAAAAGAGACCATGGCCTTTTAAAGCTGCGCGCTCTGCCGTGCACCGTTCAATCACTTCCGAGCTGCAATATTTCTTCAAGGTCTCAGCATCTCCCTGTCAGTCTCATTAATTAGAGGCAACATAATCGAAGAAGATCTATTTAAAAACCAGAGATTCACCTTGCTATACGCACTCAAGACTGGTCTGATGGCTTCATGAACTTCTGCAGCGAAGTCCGGCAAGGAGAACGATCTGACCATGAAAAAGATATGAGAATATCATTAACCGAGAGAGAGGGAACATTTAAAAAACAAACCACTTACGGATCTCTGCGGCGTATCTCTTTGTAAGTTGATCCAGAATCTGTTTCGTTAAAAACTGCCTCATTTAAGCTGCCAAACACACACACACACATATATATATATAAGTTCATGTTTAGAGGACGTTAATAAAAGAGCAAGTAGAGCATTACTCCTGAATTTTGTGAACAATGGGGTTGTCACTCGTTTCCCATCTTTCCACTACATCTTCTGCAATCTACAAATGTATTCAAATATCAAAGAGATTATTGCAAGACATCTTTGAACCAAATGAGTAAATCGTTCATTACCTCTTGGCTCTTGTTGACAACAGGCTCACTCAACCCACTTAGACGTTTAAAAGCAGGATGAGCTTGCATCTAAACCAAAATTTCAAAAGTTAGTTAACAAGAGCCTTACAAAAACATGGCATAAGGAGGACAAATACAAAGAGGGTCGCTTACCTTTTCTCTTAAAGATTCCCATTTCTTTTGCCATATGGTCTGTTTTGTTGGAGTAACCACCAGATCCGTTCTTGTACTTTTCACACCTGTAAATGGTGGGGGTGGCGTGTATTCCAGGTGCTTCTTTCTCGTCGGGCCTCCTCGCAATTCATCCTTCACAATGTCAAGTCCTTTCCTCGCTAAGTCCAGGGGAGAAGAAACGCTTGACTTGAATTTTTCAAATAATGTATGTTGGCCCCCCTCAGTAGCAGTGCCTGATTGTTGCTGCTGCTGGTTTTCATCTTTAGAGGTTCCTGTGCCTGATGAACTCTCTTTCTCCTCCGTACCAAGCTTGAATGACTCCTTGACCTGACCACAGCAAATGCATAGCCGAATTTAACCCCAAAGAATGACTGAGTTGACCACTGAAAGAATTAAAAAGAGAGGGCTTCCAGCAAAACCTCTTCTGTGGCAGCTGAGAACGTGTCTTTCACACTTGAAGAGACCTGCACCACCAAAGCTGTTTGGTAAGAAACAATTCTATAGTCTTTAACAATGTACAAATATGGGTCCTCATACATATAAACTGCCAGTTACAATTCACCAAACCACAAGTGATATTTCATATATACATGAACAGCCTTAACACAGACAAACCAAATATGCAAATCTGGCAAAGAAAAGCTTTAGGGACTCTTTGCTCTTGTTTTTTTTCATTTAATTACGTACTACTACTGATAATGCCTTTGGAAAGAAGAATACAAATACCATTTTGGCGACAGATTCAGCCTCAGTCCAGACACCATCAACTTGCTTGTAAAGCTGCTCAGTCTTTTCTTTTGTTCTGCGTTTTTCCATGTCATTCAATAAGCAGCTTCTTTTGAAACACCATTAATGTATTGCAAATTGTTGTGTAACTTACTTAACCTTGAGGTCCTCTTTTACACCCTGAAGCTCTTGTGCCTTTTCTTTAAGCTCCTTCACTGTTCTTTGAAACTCTGGATTGCTGCACCAACAACATGTTAACAAACTTCGGAACTAAAGAACATCATCCAATGCAATACAATAACAAGTCTGCATCAAAAAGACGATAATACCTTTCAGCTTCCCCTCTAATTTTCTTGGACAAGTCGCTGAATACACTGAACTGGCGACGAATAGAAGAATACCCATTGGCTGGAATAAACCCTCGCCCTGCGCCCACTCTCTACAAAATATTAACAAATCCGAATCAACCCATCTCGTAATCACAAACAGTAAACAAATCGAATAACGGCACGGACCCGTTGATGGAGCAATTGGACGAACAGAGGCTGCCTTGTGATGAGTAAATCTCGAATCAGCTTTCTACTCGCCATTCCTTCGTAGCAGTGATGATCAAATTCTAAAGAACACAGACCCCTCCCTACCTACCTACAAGCAGACCGCTACGAGAAGAATAAAAAAAAGGAATGGTTATTGCTTGGAAGAAAAGGAAAAGATAGATTTTTTTTTTTGCTTGAGAAACAAACCAGAAGAAAAGAAGAAAGGATTGTTGCCTTAAATCAGCTAAGCCTAAAGAGGCATTTGGTCGGTAAACCTTCTCGGGGGTTTCTCATTCAGGCCGATTCAATTTTAGATACATGTTTGGTAACATGAATAACTATATTCTGTCTGGAAATAATTGGTTAAGAATTTAGGAAGTCTTCTTATGTTTATTTTAGTCTTTTTTAAAATTGCTTTGACTAAACAAACTACTCAATTGCTTTCACTTGACATTTTCATGTTTATTTTAATCATGTTTATCTTTCCTATTAAAAAAACTAAACATTTATAACTTTTAGGTTGATTAATATAGATTTGAGAAGTGGAGTTTTAGGGGATGTATTTAAAATTCATTTATAACTTTAAGGTTAATTGATATAGATTCGAAGGGTGGAATTTAGTGGACATATTTAAATTTGAGAAATTTTCTACAATACACCTAAATTTTTTTTGTTACAAATATAGACGTTTTATCACAAATATAGACCTTAAAAATAAAAATAACCAAAATAAACTTAAATTCTTTATAAAAAAAAAGTAAATATACACTTATACTCCTAGAAGTAAATATACACTTATACTCCTAGGGTTAATTAATCTAGACATTATGGTTTAAAATTAAAATAAATGGAATTTAGGGTTTAAGATTTAGGTTTAGAATTTAAAGTTTAGAGTTTGAGGTTTAGAGTTGAGAAATGAGGTTTTGACTATAGGATTTCTATTTTTCTTAAAAAAAATTAAAATTTTCAAAATAAAAAATGTTATTTTTGTCATTTTAGTTTTTAAGATATATTTTCGGAATAAAAACTTAAAATGTCTATTTGAGAAAATTACCCTTAAAGTTTAATACATATTTAAATTCACCATGCCACTTAATACAAATTTAATACAAAAACTTAAAATTTAAGAATGTAATGAACTTCTCTATCCTGCAAGCATGTATTGTTTATCATCTTTCACATAAAATATTTCATAAATCTCTGATACATAATTCACTTTCAAATATAATTTAAAATTAGAGATTTGACCTTGATGAGTGGATGGACCTTAGTCCTTAGACCGTTGTCTCAAACATTTTGTACCGTTTTACTCTTAGTCTTTTCCTCTCTTGAACTTTTTACTAGATCCATGGTAAGTGTTGTTATTAAAGAAGTATTTCCTCTGGTAGAACTCACATCTTTATCCATAAGATGGAAGAAATAGCATTCTTGATATTTTTGAGTTTTTCTCCTCTCGCACCCTTAGAGATTATTCTATGTGCAAATGGTTGTCATGTTGCACAAGAGATAACTCTCTTTTTTGTGTGTTTAACATCTTTCCATGAAGATGGTAATTTATTGATGATACTCGATACTGATATAGATTCATTCATCATCATGTTATGTTGGCAAATTGACCTAGTATACGAAGCAATTCACTGTATTGCTTTCATAACTGGTCTAGAATCAAAAATCCTGTAATTATAAAAATTACTAACAATGAACTTCTTACTAGAAGCATCCACGACCATATTTTTTTATTCTAGAGCATTTCACAACTCTTTTGCAGATTCGTAATTCTGATAACCATCAAAAAGAGAATCTAACAAACCATTAAGAATATCTCCACGACATCTTTAATCATCGTTTTCCCATTTAAATTACTTCCTTGTCTCATCATACGACTCACTCTCAGCATCTTCCGGTACCGTGGCCATATGCATGCTTAGAATATATACTACATTGAGTATTGTGAGGAGAAAGTGCATTTTTTTGTCATCTTCGAAAAAATTTACTCCCTCAAACTTACCTAATTTTCCAAACTTCAAAGTCATCTTTCGCGTAGATACATCAGCCATAATTAACAAGAAAAATATTCCTTAGGATTGTTGGTTAGTTAGACTTGTAACCCTAGAAATTGATAATTATATATTTGAATAATGATTGAATCGCGCAGGAGGTCACTTTCTTTAAAGAATATTTCGACTTTATTCAAGTCTTTGGATTACACAATTTTTTTGTAGGATAAAATAATCAAAGTCTCACTCTTATTGTAGGTTAAGACAATCAAAGTCTCATTTGCATTGCTTATATGTGTTCTTCAAGATATTTGATGATTTTTGAACAATGAATCTTTTCTCTCTCTAACTAAGAGAAAACATCAAAAAAACTTAAACTTTCAAATTTATGCGAAAAAGATTGAATTCAGGTTTGGGTAAAAATATCTATTTTGTTTCTAAATACCAATTTAAATGGCATCACAAAACAATGTCATTTTGTATATGTTCTATTTTTTATTTTACTTCTTCGTTTCTCTTTCACGGCATAGAGCCACAGACAAACGAAAAATTCAGTTGAAATTTCAAATAATCCTAAAAATTTCAATTGAAATTTCAAGTAATCCATCGTCCTAGCCATCCTCTTCGTTGTCAAGGGAAAAATTAGAGAATGAAGAGATTAAAAAATTGAGAGATTATACAATTTTGGGTTTTTTTTGTGTGTTTGTGTAGTGAAAGAGACAGGAAGAAGAAGAGAAGATAAAAAGACGTGGATTTGTGAACTGTGACTTAATATAGAAAGCATCCCATTTTATTAGGAGTATTCAATCTCGTACGTATGTTATAAATCGACCAAAAAAAAAACACAACAGTGTACTGAATTACAAGACTCCTTGATCTATATTCTATAACAAACAAAAACTTCAATCCCTTTCTTCCTCTTCCTCAGCAGCTGGTTCGTCTCGAATGTACTTAAATTCTAACTCAATTCTATCCCAGAAGCTTCTTCACTCCTGTTTTCTGCTCTGCAGTTAACCTCGTTGGGAACTTGATGTTAAACTTGATCCTCAAGTTTCCTCTCTTAGTCTGATCTTTCTGCAACGGCATTCCTTCCTTTGGAACCACTTCCTCATACTCAGGGTGTATCACGTTAATGACTGGTATCGTCAGCCTCCGACCATCAAGTGTCGTCAGATTCACAGTGTAACCAGTCAACGCTTCAGCAAGTGAGATCTTCTGTGTAACAATGAGGTCATTGCCCTCACGAGTGAAAACCGGGTGAGGCTTCTCGTCGATGATGAAGACTAAATCAGCTGGAGTCACACCTAGTTGCTCGTTTCCTTTCTCAGGGAATGTGATTTTTGTGCCTTTCTTCCACCCTGGCTTCACGTCAATCGTTAAGATCTCTTCCACCTTCATCGTCTTCCTGTGCAAGTAACACAAATAACAAAGGTTAGGGTTTGAAAACTTAAGTATGATCAACCTAAAGGCTAATCACTTTACCCGCTGACGTCAGCAATCTCCCTGGAGATTTTCATCTTCTTGGTGGTTCCTTTGTACAGATCTTCGAGGCTACAAGGTAACTTGTTTTCGATAGGTGCGGCCTTCCTGGCTCCACCACCATGATGCATGGCATCGGCTCCTCCTTCGCCGAAAGATGAAAATAAGTTATCACCAAACATGCTGCTAGAGAATCTTTTACCTCTTCCGCCACCACCACCACCGCCAAATGGGCTAGAGAACCCGAAGAACTCAGCGAATATGTCGTCTGCGTTCCTCGGGTTGAACCTGAAAGAAGTTGGACCGTCTCCGGTGGAGAAGTAAGTGGCTCCGCCAGCATCCGGAGGTGGAACACTCCCCTTCAGGCCTTCCTCGCCGTACTGGTCGTAAACAGCTTTCTTCTGGGGATCGCTAAGAACCTAGAAAGCATCGGTAAACATGAATATTATCATAAACACCAGAAGAATACAAACCAACCACATGGTTTTAAACAGAATCATAGTTACCTCGTAAGCTTCGGAGATCTGCTTGAACTTGGCTTCGGCGTCCTTTTTGTTGTTTGGGTTCTTGTCCGGATGCCACTTCATGGCGAGTTTTCTGTAAGCTTTCTTAAGATCATCGTCGGTGGCGTTGCGATCGACTTGGAGGACTTTGTAGTAATCAACACCCATCCGACCCTCTTCGTCTTCTCTCTTTCGTTTCTTCACTTTGTCTGAATTTTCTTTATATCCCAAACCACAGAGAAACAAAAAAATAAAGAATCAAATATTGCCCTTTAGTGTCTTGTGGATGGATTTCTTTATCTTTCTGGAATAGAGGTGGAAGCTGGTTCTTTAAAACCGCCGTGTGATCTTTCTTCTGGGACTGTGGAGAAGTTCGTAGAATCTTCCAGAGTATCCTTCCATATGACTCTTGTTTGTAAAGTTTGTTTTGGGCCTGTCTGCTGTCTCTTATCTCCATGTTATTGATTATTAATGATGCCCAACCCAATTTTGGGTATGGCCACTTGTGACTGGCGTTTTATCTCTCAGCCTTTCATCACGCTTCTATCATTTATTTTAGTGTGATCTACAAAGATATCTCATCAGATAAACCTCCCATGAGATATCAAATAAAGCCTCACGTTAAAAAAAAATAGACAATAAGTATCTAATATATAAAAAATTAATTTTAATTAGTACAAAACATATTGAAAAGAAAATTAAAAGTAAATTCATACAGATTTACTTCTTAAACCAAAAATAGACAATATTACACTAATTGGATAATAAAGAGTTGGATATAAACTTTAACAAATTCAACAATTGATATCAGAAAGGTGACGGAAAAATCTATTCAAAAATGAATGAGATCATTTGAATTATGAATGAGAAATATGTGTGGTAAAAATCAAGTCAGAAAATCTTGGAAATATATTGTGGCACACAAAGTGGATATGTCCTTAGTTTGAGAAGAAGAGTGTGAGATATCAAATAAAGTCATACATTAGACGATTAGACAAAAAGTGTGTAATATATAAAGAGAAGTTCAACTCTAATTAATACGAAGTCTTTTGAAAAAGAAATCAAAAGTAAATCAATGCGGAGTTAGTTCCTAAAATTCAAAGTGAACAATATCGTACTAATCAAATAATAGTTAGACATAGGTTTTAACAAACCCAAGGCTTTAGTCCAGTGTTATTCCCAGTGTTTAGAAAACATGACCGAGCTGGTCAAACTGGTCTGACTCTAACTCGTTGGATGAGCTAACAACTCCAGTTTAGTTTAAAATCTGAATTTGAGAAAAATTGGTAAATGAGCTAAAGAATAGTAAAACTGATAAAATTGGTGATCCGAGTCAAATTAAAAACCTAGTTCTAAACATAAACACATATTAATGTATTTTTAATTGTTATTAGAAGTATATATTTTACAGTTATGTTTGATTATTTCTATTTAATTATTTTCTATTTTTTCTAATTTTCTTAAGAAAGAAAGCACAAAAAATCTTTCTGGCTCTCATATATTATTATAATTTTTCCATATTCATAATTTAATATTTTAGTTGTAAGAAAAAAACAAATACGGTAATATCAACAGGCGATCATTTGTGAGTTAGTTTATATAGTATTCACTTATCTATTGTATATATAGCTAGATTTATGTTTAATATTTATTTTTAATTATTAATTATATAGAACAAAGAACATATCATATGTAAAAAACGTTTTTAGGTCCAAATAGTTTAAATATATCATTATATATTAAATATAACAGTTAACATAGAAATAAATAATCAAATATTAAACTACAGCCAAAATATCACATCATCCCATAAAAATATTTCTTTAACCTCTCATATATGATCAAATACTGCATTTATAAATTTAACTTTTAAATATGATCTTGTTTGAAAGTGTTGAATTATTTTCATGTGTAAAAAATTAAATTTATAAAAAGAAATTTGAAATATTTATAAAATATTAAAAAAATAGGGATTAAAATGACAAACGATGAAATATTTAATAATTATGAATGTGATGTGTAATTTATAAGGATCACAATCTCAATAAAATGTAAAGTCAAATTGGCACACATAGATAAATGCTTAATTTCATAAAGTCTCGACTTTTTCAATTTCTTTTTTAATGTCTTTCTTCAAGAACAAAAAGTCTCGATTTTTCTTCTCATGACTTGCTTCTCATATCTTGCTGAAACTTTTAATCTTTTAAGAGTTGATTACACTTAAGAACAATTTTTAATTTTTCTTTACATCTAGAGACACTTTCTACGTATAAGATACTTTATTGTGGGTCAACCTTACATTGTGGACAATTTTACCCTTAATGCATGGTGGGTAATATGTGGATGGATGATGAGTGTATAGATAATGCGTGGACGAGTTAATAGGTGATGCGTGTAAATAAATAATGTGCGGACGGGTAATGCATAGACGGAGGATACGTGGATAGATAAGGTGTGGACGGATGAAACATCATCTGATAATAACATATGCAGCTTTGAGATGCATGTTGTAATTACATTAGGCACTACAAGAAAACATGTCTTTAACGACTACAGTATTCGTCGTTAAATCGTCGTAAATCACCAATTACGACGAAGTCAATTTGGTCGTTATACACTAGTCGTAATTGAAGAATTGACGCACATTGGTCGTAATTTACGACCAAAGGATTTGACGTAAATTCGTCGTAAAAAGGGTGACGTACTTTCGTCGTAATACACTTTGACGTAAATTCGTCGTAAATCGTGTTGACGTAAATTCGTCGTAATACGCGTGACGTAATAGCGTCGTAAAAGCGCGTAGATGTACTTTCGTCGTAAACGATTTCGACGTACTTTCGTCGTAAATCATTTAGACGTACTTTCGTCGTCAATTCTTCGTAAATATTCGTCGTAAACTAGATGTT
>JABAYD010063121.1:0-11209 GCA_014822095.1 Diplotaxis tenuifolia
ACAACATGAGAAAGAAAAAGGAATCGAATAAAACATAACACTTTTTCTTTATCAAGTATTTTCTTCAAAGACCATCATCAATAAATGACACGTTTGGAATTTCATTGGAAACTACGTCCTTAAGGTCCACAAAAAATTCCATTCAAAGCACGCACTTTTGAGAACTGAGACTGCTTCAAAAGAATAAAAAAGGACAAAAGTGTTTTTGCGTTTGATTATCACTTGGAAACAGCTATAATAACGAGGCATGTTGTTATTAAACTCAAGTTATTCAAGTTCGCAAAACCAATGGCAACGCTGCAGAGATTCAAGTTCCTAGCAACGCAGTGTGGAGTGGCACCTAGCCCGACACGAAGTCCAAGTCCAAGAACAAGTCCGTTGGTTCAGTTTCGTCGCAAGAAGACAACCTTAAAGATGCTTCTGAGTCTTACACCACCGAGCCGCAGAGAGCAGCCGCTCATTCATGTGGCTGCTGACAAGGACGTAGCTGGACGCAAACTTAGAGACTTATTCGTGACTTCATCTCCTGTAGAGGAGGAAGAAGAAGAGAAAGAGAGACCAAAGGGGAAGACAAAAGAGGAAGTTCTTGCTGATATGGCAACTAAATTGAGAGCAGGTGCTAGTTCACCGTTGGAGGCACCGGTTTGGTTCGGATTCAGCAAGCGGCTACTCCAGCGAGCTTGGCGTCCTAAGCTTGGTACCATTCCTGAGTAATGTATAACCAACCAGTTTGTTGTCTTTCTTGTATGTTACTCAAAACCAATTTGGAAATTATTTGTTTCCTTCCTCTATGAACAGAAAAATAGTTATGCTTTTATCAAATCTATTATATTGGCAACAAATCATAAATTTGGATTTTCCTACTAATGATGTTAAGATAGAGCATTGTGTAATGATGACCAAGCATTGTAATAGAGAAGAGCAGAGGAGACAGAGGAAGGGAAAGTGACCTTGTGCGGGTGTGTTGACAAAAGAGGTGATGACTTAGATATTGAAGATGTGACAAGATTAAACTTGTCCACAATTGTATTATCCGAGAGCCCCAACTAACAAGGATCAGAAACTAGCGAGACGTCATGAAACAGAGAAGCTTTTAAGAGAGATCATTGATTACACACGTTTGCCATGTATTTATTGATTGATCTTTTCATCTGTTGGAAACTGGACTACAACATGGCTAGCTTACTCCCACCAAGATAGGTAAACTCCACTATTCTAGTCAGTACCGGTCTAGAGCACAACCAACTCAAACCGCACATCCAAAGAGCATTTTTTGATTATTTTTTATAATTTGTTACTCCCTCCGTTTTTTTTAATGATGTTTTAGAAATAATTTTGTTTCAATTTGAATGATGTTTTGACACTTCTATGCAAAACTATCAAAACAATTGGTTAAAATATTAAAAGTCAATATATAATTTCTGTCTTATTTGTTCAGAATAGCAATGATTAAGTATTTTATTTATTTTTTTGTTATAATCAAGTGGTTTCATTAAAAATATTTTTTTTCTTAATGTGTGTGTTTGGTCTAAAACATACTACAAAAAGAAACAAAAGGAATATTATTTATATTGAAACATAATTTAGATCAAAATATTATAGTAATAACTGTAAAGTTTTTAGTATTGATTATGAGCTCTGTCAAAAAAAAATTATTGATTACGAATATAACCAAATTTTTTTTAAAAGTATTATTATCAAATTATTATTTTGTATTTTAAAATGCTAAAAACGTTAAAAAACAATTCAATTATTTCTGTTTTTACTAGATTACATATTTTACTATTCTAATATTTTGTATCATAATACTAGTCTAATATTCTTTATCATAATCATTATGCAGTTATCATCATTATTTAAATTAAGAAATTATTATATCAACAAATAATGAGAATGTCTTAATTGAATAAAATTGAAGATAATGAATCATTGGTTTGTTTTTAATTTTGCAGTCAGCACCAACAAATTACGCGTTAATTTTCTTTCTCCGCGTTGAGCTTCCTTCACCCTTCGGAAAACCCATTTTAATAATTCTCTTTCAACTCTTTTTGTCCTTATCTGTTGTGTTCTTCTGCCTGAATCGGGCAGATATGCACTTCTACTCCTCTTCTTGTCTTCGCCACCGGCACGAAGACAGACATTCTCTCGCGAAACAAAGAAGAACCAAAACAAGAAAAACACCAAATCCTCTAACTGTTAGTTTCTTTTCTTTCACAAGTAACAAACATAAAGATACTTAAAGATACTTCCTTTACTTCTTGATTCAGATTTAATCTTCCTCTTTTGTCATTTTGCAGGTCAAGTTTGTAACTTTCAATCTAGATTCCTAGTAGATTCATGACTTGGCTCTGAAAGATTGTGTCTTTAGTAAAGGGTACTAAGATTTGAGATTGCTCCAAGCTCTAAGAAGCTGCTTCAATGGCGTCTAGAGAAGGAAAGAGGCGTGATCATGAGAATCTAGTCCCTCTTGCTGCTCTGTTAAGCAGAGAGACAAGAGCTGCTAAGATGGAGAAACCAATTATTAGATACGGAGAAGCTGCTCAATCTAGAAAAGGCGAAGATTACTTCTTGATCAACACTGATACTCTCCGTGTCCCTTCCACTCCTTCCTCTGCTTTCTCTGTCTTCGCGGTAAATCTCTGAGACCTTTAAATACTTTATCTTATATCCAAATATATGATATGGTTTTGTGTTTTATCTACTGCTAGATATTTGATGGGCACAATGGGAAAGCTGCAGCTGTGTTCACTAGAGAGAATCTCTTAAACCATGTTCTTAGTGCTCTCCCTCGTGGGCTTACCCGTGACGAGTGGCTTCAAGCTTTGCCTCGTGCGTTAGTATCTGGATTCGTGAAGACCGACAAGGAGTTTCAGAGCAGAGGAGAGACTTCTGGAACAACAGCAACGTTTGTGATAGTAGATGGATGGACTGTGACCGTTGCATGCGTTGGTGACTCTCGCTGCATCTTGGATACTTCAGGAGGTTCTGTTTCAAACCTCACTGTTGATCACAGGCTTGAAGATAACAAAGAAGAGTATGTACTTTTTTCTTTTTAAGAGCATCATTAATGGGGAGGTTCTTATGGTGGGGTTCTTAGCGAATTAAGAAACCGTCTCTTAACTTTTAACTAAAAAAAACTAAGAACCGGCTTTAGATCTTGAGACAAACATCTGACCCCTAATGTTACTTAGGAGAGAAAGGGTGACAGCTAGTGGTGGAGAAGTAGGAAGGCTAAGCATTGTTGGAGGGGTTGAGATTGGTCCTCTAAGGTGTTGGCCTGGAGGTCTTTGTCTTTCAAGGTCTATAGGGGATATGGATGTTGGAGAGTTTATTGTTCCTGTTCCTTTTGTTAAGCAAGTGAAGGTATGTTTATATAGATTTTTTTTTGCCACTTTTACAAACAAACTCTCATGTTTGTTTATGTGAATGTGTAAAGCTGTCAAACCTTGGAGGACGGCTTATTATTGCTTCAGATGGGATATGGGATGCTCTCTCCTCGGAAGATGCAGCTAAAGCTTGCCGTGGTTTACCTGCTGAACTTGCTGCTAGACAAGTAGTTAAGGTGATAAAGAGTGTTCTTAAAAAACAATACTTCATCCGTTTCATTTTAAGTGTCATAGATTTTAAAATATACTCTCTCCGTTGTAGAGAAAAAATATCGTTTTAAAATAAGTGCCGTTTTATAATTTCAATGCAGAATTTATTAACTTTTTATGTTTTTTTTTTAGTTTTTTATTGGTTGAAATGTGTTTAGTTGTATATGTAATAGTGTTTTTATTCCGAAAATATGTAAAATTCAATGTTTTCTTAATCTTTGTGTAAAAACCTAAAGTAAAACGAATGGAGTATTTAATTATAAGTGTCGATTTTATATTTTAATTTATTTTATAGTTTTTCCACTTCTATCCCTATTTTTTTAGCTCATTAACTTATAAAATGATAAAATCAGATAAAGCTATGTATTAATTAGGAGTATAATACAAAATTTAATTATTTCTTAATATGTGTGAAGAAACTTTTGAGGTTTGTGGACAAGTGATTGAAGAGTGTTGAGTTTTGTGTTGCAGGAAGCATTGAGAAGAAGAGGACTTAAGGATGACACAACCTGCATTGTAGTCGACATAATCCCACCAGAAAACTCACAAGAACCATCACTTTCTTCTCCTCCCAAGAAACACAACAACTTCTTTAGATCTTTGCTCTTTAGAAAGAAATCAAACTCATCTAACAAACTCTCCAAGAAACTCTCCACTGTCAGCATCGTTGAGGAGCTTTTCGAAGAAGGTTCTGCAATGCTAGCAGAAAGGTCAGCTTCTTCAAAGACAAACATCCTTTTCAAGACTTGGAAACATAATCTCTGAGCTATGTTTCTTTGCAGGTTAGGATCAGGTGATTGTTCTAAGGAATCAACAACAGGAGGTGGTGGGATATTCACGTGTGCGATATGTCAACTAGACTTGGCTCCAAGTGAGGGCATATCGGTCCATGCTGGTTCAATCTTCTCGACGAGTTTAAAGCCATGGCAAGGACCGTTCTTATGCACAGATTGTCGTGATAAGAAGGATGCGATGGAAGGGAAACGCCCAAGTGGAGTTAAAGTCATCTAAGGTTGAAGAATGGTATCTACGTCCACTTGTCATACACACACACTCTCTCTATTCATTCATTGTAATTCTTTCTTCATTTGTTCTTTTGTTATTGCATCCATTGGAATAATAAATTTGAGGTGTCCTGATTCTTTATGGGTCTGAGAATCGGGTTCAGGTTGGATATATAGTTGTTATTATTCTATATCATCATTTATATAACTCGTTTGTATAGTTTTAATAGTCTTAGTATAGTCTTGGTATAGTAGCTGGATAGTAACTAATCCAGGATGATCGGAGTTCAACAAGTGATAATGAGAGTGGATATTGTCAGGAGAATCGGATACCTCAAAACGAGTGAGAGACGAAGAGCTAGCTGGAGTAGCTCGATTCTGAGATTTGTTGCCGTCGCGAGCTCCGGTAGAACGATTAGAAGCATCGCGAGTCAACGGAGGAGGAGGAGATTCGAAATCCGGTAGATCCGGAGGATTACGACGATACTTTGATCGACAATTGCGTTTTCCCATTGATATCAAGCTCTAACTCTGATGTCAAAGACGATCTGATTTGAGTAGAGATTGCACGAAGAATAACGCCGAGAGATGTGAATCGAAGATGAGAGGAACGATGAGATCCGCTGGGAGATCCCAGAGAACTTCCGGTGAAACGCCGGTGAGATTCCGATGAAACGGTTACGATGAGGCGGTTACGATGAGATTTGATTGCGGAAGGTTGTTAGAGAGTATGTTTAACTCTGATACCATATGAGTAAAGTAAACATATTCTCATTAATGAAAAATGATGTACAAGGAGAGTATTTATACTATGTATATACACTTGTGATCAGCTACTATCCTAAGACTATACTAAGACTATTAAAACTATACAAACGAGTTATATAAATGATGATATAGAATAATAGTTGTATTGATTGGATTTGATTGGTATACGATTTGAAAAGCTTGTGTTGTCATACTGAAGCAAAAAAAAAAACTTATATATTAGCTCTCTGTCTTCTCTATGCCATTCTAATTGTTAAGAGGAAGAAGAAGAATGATGAAAGAGCCATAAAGAGAGAACGAAACAAGTTTTTAAAAGAAGACCTACTTGGTGATGATTGATGAAGGAGCCATATATAGTTTAGCAATTTCAAAACCGTTTATAAGTTTTTACTTACGCAAGTCACAAAGACCACGGACATATAGAGGAGTCATTCAACTCGAATTCAATGTTGGTCGATCCAAAATTGCCAAACCGGGCGATATGTTGTTGATTGGTATGGACCAAACCCATTGATGTCTCTAGTGACAAACTATCTTTAAATGGACCCAAGAAAAGACACGAGATTTGTATGATTTGGATTCTACCCTCAGCCTTACGCTCTCCTTTGGCATTATTACTCCAATTTTCGAAAAGGACCAAAAGATTATTCCATACATACATGATTTCTTTTGCCAACATATTTCAAATCACTGCAATACTACGAAGTTAAGTAACTTTAAAGGTTTTAAAAGTTTAAATCGTCTATGTCAAGTTTAGAATTTTATTTCTAAGAGGTTTATATTTTGAGCAGATTTATAGAGTTCAAAATTTAGTAAAAGTTCATGTACATTTGTGGAGAGTTCTGTCCATCTTAAATGGGTGTATGTTGTACGTAGTGGAGTTGTTCAAAACTCTGTTGATTACATGAGCGTCGCAAATATATTATTTTATTTAAAATTTACTCCAAAAATAATTTTATTGTAAAATATGAAACAAAATAGGATATGTTCTAGCTGTATGATAAATGAATTTGATTGCTAGTAAAAATTAGCTCATAATATAACACATGATAAATAATAAGACTTTAAATGGTTTCATTAATCAATAATTGAAAATACCATTATACTTGTCAGAGTTATAGTATTAGTTAAAAATAGTAATGAAATTTGTAAGGTTGCGACGTATGTTCGATGGGGAACAATTTTGCATGAAACAAGCAAAGACATTGTTGAAGCAAAAGCTCAGACTTCCTCTGCTTTACTATGAATAAAGCAAAAAAGCTCATCTGCTCCACCTGCAGCGAAAATTATAAATCAACAAACAAAAAAAGTCTCGAGAATCGTTCAGAGGCCCCCACTTTTCTCTTTATTTACAAGAGTGTCCTTTTCAAGAAATAGAAAAAAAGACAAATTAAAAAAAGGTTTTGGAAATTGTTAGGAGACTATTATCTTGGTTTAGGAGTACTAATTATGAACATTAATCTTCTTCACATGGAACAAAATCTATATAGAGTTTAACACGTGAGAAATCACAGGCACGCGTGTGGCAGAAGCAATATTTACAACCGTTACGGGGAACATCAAAACCCTTTGACCTCTCTTTAAAACCCTCTCTACACTGGTCAAATCAAAATCGATCGTACGGTCCAGATTTTTCAGATATGGAAATAGCAAAGAAGGGTTAAATTAGTCATGTCCAAAAATTTTGCGTTACATTACATAACCAGTACACAATAAAGGCTTTTATTACGACCATATCACTTTCCTCTCAACGCTCTCTTATTGATACTATCTCTCTCTCTCTTGTCTGTCTGCAAATTTGTCGGAACGACAATGGAGAAACGGTCTTTCTTCAAACAGCATTTGCTTCTCTCACTACTCCTTCTCTGTTTCTTCCTCTCTTCTTCTTCGAGCTCCGATTTAGAAGCTCTTCTAACCTTCAAATCCTCCGCAGACTCCACCGGAAAACTCTCCTCATGGAACACAACCATCGACACGTGCCACTGGACCGGAGTCTCCTGCGTCGGAAACCGAGTCACCCGTCTCGTCCTCGAGAACCTCTCACTCACCGGGTCAATCTCCCCACTCGCTACCCTCACCGAGCTCCGAGTTCTCAGCCTCAAACGTAACCGCTTCTCCGGCCAAGTCCCCGACCTCTCGAACCTCACAGCGTTAAAGCTACTCTTCTTATCCCAAAACCAATTCTCCGGTCCTTTTCCGGCGTCGGTTACTTCACTCACACGTCTCTACCGCCTCAACCTCTCCTCCAACAACTTCTCCGGCGAGATTCCGCCGACGTTAAACCACTTAACCCATCTCCTCACTCTCCGGTTAGAAACAAACCGGTTCTCCGGTCAAATACCCGACATCAACCTCCCCGATCTCCAAGACTTCAACGTTTCCGACAACAAACTCGTGGGACAGATACCAAACTCCTTGTCGGAATTCCCAAACTCCGTCTTCCGACAAAACCCATCTCTGTGCGGAGCTCCATTGCTAAAATGCACAAAACTCTCCGGTAACCCGACTAAACCGGGTCAACCCGGTGGAGGAACAGCTTCTCCGTCAAACCAACCAGAAACAGTTCCTTCCTCTCCGACATCAGTTTCTAAAGACAACGACAAAAGCACCACCGGGAGAATCAGTACGTTAGCACTCGTAGCTATCATCCTCGGTGACGTCATCATCCTAAGCCTCGTCTCTCTCCTTCTCTACTGTTGCTTCTGGAGACAATACGCTGCGAACAGGAAGAAACACTCGAAGGTTCTCGAAGGGGAGAAGATAGTCTACTCCTCAAGCCCTTACCCAACTGCTCAGAACAATAATAACAATAACCAGCAGCAACAAGGTGGCGAGAGGGGTAGAATGGTCTTTTTCGAGGGGACTAGGCGTTTCGAGCTTGAAGATCTACTCCGAGCCTCGGCGGAGATGCTGGGGAAAGGAGGGTTCGGGACGGCGTATAAGGCGGTGCTTGACGACGGCAACGAGGTGGCGGTGAAGAGGTTGAAAGATGCGGTGAATGTGGCGGGGAAGAAGGAGTTTGAGCAGCAGATGGAGGTTTTGGGGAGGCTAAGGCATAGTAATGTTGTGAGCTTGAAAGCTTATTACTTTGCTAGAGAAGAGAAGCTTCTTGTCTGTGAGTACATGCCTAATGGTAGTCTCTTCTGGCTTCTTCATGGTACGTTTTCAACTCTTTTTAGTCGTTACCGAATCTGGAAGTTAATCACTAATCTGATTAGGGAGTTATGGGTGATTATTTGTTACCACAAGTTGGCTTAGGTTTATGTTTCCATAGGAGGAAAAATTATAGAAATGGTAGGGATGTTATTATGTGGGCCGAGGAACAGGTGATTCCTAATTCATGGTACATGGAAGGAAATGATGTTTAGGGTAAATGCCAAAAGGCATTAGAATGGTAGGGTTCAATACTTTGGAGTTATTGAGAGAGATATCAATGATCCAAATTCCAAAGTAGCAATGCATGTCTTAACCAAACTGAGCCAAGCAAACCAATCCAAATCAAGATTTTTGGTTCTTGGTTATTGTTTGGTTACTCAGGTTAAACTAAGAACCAATATTTCACAACCAGTACAGTCACCGGTTCGGCCAAACAAAGCCGGACCTATAAATTAATCTTAAGTTTTAAATTTTTCTAGATGAATTATTTATAATACCATTGGAAATTAGAATTCAGTCAAACTGAATCACCTGAATATAATAATAAATATCTGAATTTGGCCTAATTTCAAAAGGTTAAATTTGTTTATTAAACATAAAAATCGAAATTAATTAAGAACCAAACCAAAACTTATTACAGTAAGAACTTTGGTTAACCAATAACCAAAAAAGGGGACCGGGTCGGTTAACCAAAATGGCCTAATCCAAACTGAATAATTTTCACGTGGGCATTTATTATTACTAAATGTAGATAATGAGAATTTAAAGTCTCTGGATAGACACAACCATTGGCAACAAGGTGGACAAATAAAGTCCTCATCTGTCTCATTTACTCGTTTTTTTTGTTGTTTCTTCGGCTCGAATTCTACTGTTTGTCTCTTCCACCTAACCATTTATTTTAATTATTTTTATTCATTGTTTAAGTAGCTAATAAAGCGACTAATTACATTTTCCTAGGTAAGTGTCAAACTTGTAATACTATGAACTATAGTGTCTACTTAATTATTAAACTACCCTTTGGTGTAGGTAATCGTGGACCGGGTCGGACCCCACTAGACTGGACCACGCGCCTCAAGATCGCAGCTGGAGCGGCGCGTGGAGTAGCTTTCATCCACAACTCATGCAAAACCCTGAAGCTCACTCACGGTGACATAAAATCCACCAACGTCCTCCTCGACGGCTCCGGCAACCCTCGTGTTTCCGACTTCGGCCTCTCCATCTTCGCGCCACCGCAAACCACCGCTAAATCTAACGGCTACCGTGCACCGGAGCTGCTGGACAACCGTAAACCCACCCAAAAGTCCGACGTCTACTCGTTCGGAGTGTTACTTCTCGAGATACTCACCGGGAAGTGTCCTAACTTAGTGGAGACGGGTCACTCGGGCGGGGCGATGGATTTACCGAGGTGGGTTCAGTCGGTGGTGAGAGAGGAGTGGACGGCTGAAGTGTTTGATTTGGAGCTGATGAGGTATAAGGATATAGAGGAGGAGATGGTGGGGCTGCTGCAGATTGCTATGGCATGCACTGCGGCGGCGGCGGATCACCGGCCGAAGATGGGTCACGTGGTGAAGATGATAGAGGAGATACGTGGCGGTGGCTCTGAGACGTCGCCGTGTAACGATGGGATTAATTCTGCGGCGGAGTCCTCGCCGTGCTTGTCTGAGGACACGTGTGGTGGGACTACTAGTCGGTAGAGAGATGTGTTTACTTGAGAGTCTGTGTAAATCACGTGACCAGAATCATTTACATTTGCTTCATGACAATTCTTGAGTCTAGGCTTTTCTTAGTAGTTCTCTCTTTAATTTGTTTTGTATTATTGCTAGTTTCTGTTTAATGATATTGCTAGTTTTTGTTTAGATGTTTAACATCTTTTAAAAAAAATTGAATTTAACGTAAACGGTTGCTCATAAATATTCTGCGTCACAATTTCAAGTTAACACTCTCAACAATTACATTTATTCCTATAACTTTTTTAAACAATCATGCTTTAAACTTTTGAATTTCTCTGAAAATCAAAAAAAAAATATAGTTATATATGGGCATTTCTGAATTTTTTAAGCCACGACAAAAAAAAATTTAAAACCTAAATTCTAGAGCAAGGAATATAAAGCCAATACCCAAACCAATCAAGCCCTCTACAAAAATATTTGAATAATTGAAAAACAGGAATTTCCTTCTTTTATTTTTTGCAAAGCTAAGACCAAGAATATCGATGTCCTTCAGTTAAGTCCTAAGCGATATTGTGATTTAAAATAAATCAATAATGCAAGTAAATGTTAGAAACGGGGAGAAATGTTCCGTGTTAAGAAGTTTTTGGATTTGTCCTAACTGCCATGTGTCTCCACGGGATTGGAAATTACTTTTGCAAAGCTGTGTCATTTTGCCGACAGATGAAAACCCTTTGTGGGAAATCTCTCCTGTCTCTCTTCCGATCGTCGTTGTTTTCCAGTTGATCCGTTGTTGTCCATTCTCGTTGCCGACAGCTTGACTCTTTCCCTCTCGACGCCGATCCGTTCTCGTCCCACTCTCTCCCACTCGGCGTCGATCCGTTCTCGTCCGACTCTGTCGCCACATCGCTCCGTTCCCTTTCGACAAAACGCCGAGGTTCTCCACCAAAATTTCAATCGACTTAACGCTCGACGCCGATCCGTTGTCCAACCGAGAGCTTCCCCACCAATTTCAATC
>JABAYD010063174.1:0-10672 GCA_014822095.1 Diplotaxis tenuifolia
AAGTTGGGTGTTACGTCTCTCCACACTCCAACTTGAAGGGGAGTATTGAGAAACATATGGGAACATACGATATTAACATATTTGTCTAGGAAATATTCTAAAGCCGGTAAAGGATATTTACCAATTTCTTGTACTCGAGCTTGTATATATACATTGTAAAGCACGTCTTTTATGAACAAGAAAGTCTTCTGCAATATTGAGTACTAGATTTACAATAAACTTTAAACAAATATTATGGAATTTCTTCTATTAGATTGCTTGGCAGCTACAAGCTACCTCTCCAAGAACTGTTTTAAGTTTTCTTGAATCACAAGGCACCGTTTCTCTCTGCAACATGAGACAGTGTTTCTCAAACATCTCTGTTGTAATATTTAGTCTGAAATCAAGATCGAACAAGAACGTTCTCTCCAGCCTATTCATCTCTTCAGTGCTCACTCCTCCGATTTTTGCATAATACGCATTGTTATAACACCTAAATACCAAAAAATAATCAAACATAGTAGGATAAATTTTAGGTTTAATAAGAAGATACTAACTTGCGATCCAAGAATTTGGCTGCGACCAATAGACTGGTAATGAGAAGGCGATGAACGTTCAGTGATGTGAGACGACGAGTC
Source organism: Diplotaxis tenuifolia (assembly GCA_014822095.1). NCBI lineage: Eukaryota > Viridiplantae > Streptophyta > Magnoliopsida > Brassicales > Brassicaceae > Diplotaxis > Diplotaxis tenuifolia. Next base: position 618 of record JABAYD010063174.1, read on the forward strand.
ATGCTTGTAGAAATTGGTCTTTCTAGATACCTAAGGATGTAAGCAAAGGCTGCAACAAAGCACGCAGGGCTACAACGAGCGTACCTGTAGACTCTCTCTGTGTAACGATGAATGGTCATCGATGGTGCTCTTGATCCATGGAACATAGTGATCTCTCCTTCCCTGTCAAACACCAGGAGATTCAAAGATGAGATCAGAGTACATAGAAACTAACTAAGACAAATCTCAATTTTACATATTGACAAAACTTAACTTGTTGTGTCTTTTGTGGAATGTCTTTTCGTTATTTTGAATCATCTTCCCAAGAAGTGAGGCAAGAAGGGTGATGACTCTAGGAAGGGTAGAATCAGAAGGCTGGTCATAATCTTCTATAAGACCTAACCATTGGTAGAGTGATGAGTTAGTGGAGTTTATAGAAGTTTCCATCTCTACCTTGCAGCCAAATTTAGAGGACTTTAATAATCTCTATGGTTGTTTTTGGCTTGAGCTAGCACAGGCAAGTGTAAATGGAAGTGGAGAAGCTTTGTGTTAAAGAGCTTTGCAACTTTAGATTCTTTGCTTTGAGTGACAATAACAAGGAAGAAGTATTAGTCAAGTTTCATCTTTATTGCCTTTATATGTCATGGGAAGGCAATAAACAAACAGAAAGAAGTAATAAGCTATAAAGTAGTCATTGCTATTTCATTATTTTTCTTGGAAACTGAAGTACATATTGTTGTTACATACTACACAATCAAAATAATGCAATTCAATTTAGTTTGCAAATATGTATAAGATAACACAATCAAGACCATTCTCAATATAATCAATAGGAGTGTAATACAATATTATCTTATGAGCTTTGCACTACTATTGTTTCATTTCAAACTCTCTCTTATGAGATTCTCCCCATCGAGAATCTCTTAGGAACTATAACCGGACGCTGTTTCAAGCCACTCACCTTCATCCCAATCTCATCATCATCACACTTCCCTACACTTCTCCTGCTCTTCAAGGGAGACACAAGCCTCATTGCTAGTCTTGATGGCGAGAATGACCTCTTCAGCTTTGCTGCAGTTGATAGCTTCTGCGTCTTGTTGTTTCCCACCCTAGTCGGAGATATCGAAGCTTTAGGTGACTTCTTTCCCAAGTCAACGTTTCTTGCCGGAGATATAAAAGCTTGAAGGGTGACTCTTTTTTTTGGAGAAATAGATGACTTGCGGACCAAGTCACTTCCCTTTCTCGTTGGAGTAAATGATCTTCTGAGCTTCCCAACAGCTGATAGCCTTGGTGGAGACTTCTTTCCCAAGGAAACACTTCTAGTCGGAGGTGACTTCCGAGCCAAGTTACTACCGTTTCTGTTAGGAGAAACCGAGACTTTAGGCGGGCTCTTGATCCTGAACTTGTGTGGCGACTCTTTCTTAGTGTTCGTGCCGCTGGCTATGACAGGAGACATTGTTCTACTGAACTTAGCTTGTTGTGTTGAAGAACCAGAAATAAACAAAGGGTTTGGAAAAAGAACAGCTTTCTTAACCCAGGGTTTATGCTTTGGAGAAACCCTATTAGCCAAATGCTGAATCTTCTCTGCTTTTGTCTGCGGAGAGACCATCTTGAACACAATTCTTGAACGAGCCCTAGGAGAAGTTGGTTCTGACCGTTTGTTCTGCTTCTCTTTCTTCCTTCTCGCTTTGATATTGCTGTTTACAGTAGCTTCAGGGTTCTGCTCCCTGGATTTTTGATGGGTCTCAGGTGTTTTAGGGACATCATCTTCTTCTGGTATTATTGATCTCCTGGAGTTTCTACTCTTCTTTGGTGCAAGGGCATCTACAATGTCTTTGGTGACCTGTGAGGCTTGTAAGATTTCGTTTACTGTCTCTCCTAGTAGCATTGCTGGTAGTGACATTTTCCTCCAGTCTCCTGCATTGGAATAAAAAAAGAATTATATTACATTGCACAATCTGAAGAAACTAGAACCAACTTGTTGAAACAGAAATAGAAATAAACCTGGTGAAGAAGTTGGAAACTTCCCTATTGGAGATTTCTTGTTAGTAGCATTCTTGATCCTACAACAAATGAATAATAACAAAGTGAGAAATTAAAACTAGAAAATGAACACTGATGTTTCTGTGTATAAGTATAAAGGTTTGAGTTTTGTTTTCTTCTGGATTTACCTTAAGGTTTCTTGCTTGCATCTAAGGCTTGTCTTCAGATAAGTTCTAGTGCTTCTAGGGCTAAGGTTCACACCAGAGACAACTTTGGTTCCTCCTGCTATTGTGTATTGCAGCTCTTGTAATCTTTCCATACATTTATCAACCTTTCACCATATCATATATCCAAAATTAACAAAAAAAAAAACACTAAATTGTTCACTAGCTAGCTGAGACATATGATGATATAGCTCAAAATTGAAGGAAAAAAATCAGCTAAAATTGACTTCCGGTTGAGAAAAATTAAGATAAATCTGTATGTTCTTCAGGTATCAAGAAGATCCCATCATCATCAATGGTGGAAACTAACATAAGATCCTCTTGAAATGTAAACCCATTACTTATAATCCATTAAAGGGATCTTTTTTAACAACTTGGGGCCAGAACACATACAATTTTATTTGCAGTGGGTTCAGTTAGTATACTAATTAAGTAAAGTTTCAACTATAATGGGAAGGAGCCTAAGAACTGGAGCGTTTGCAGATTCTGGTAAGAAGTATTAAAAACTATAAAGTTATAAACTTTATGCTAATGTTGTAATTTAATTGGACCAACATGCATACCTTGTTGATTGTCTCCCTGAGAAGTTCTGAGTTGAGAGGAGGCGCCACCACCATCGCCACTTTCCTCTGCTTTTGTGGGGTTCTTGCAACCATTCTCACAAAACAGCTTTTAGAAATCCAAATCTCCCCTCTCTCTTTTGACTTATTTTTTTTTATAAATTACAGAGAAGAACATAAACTCGAAACAAGATTAATCGTGCTCAACTTCGGACAGGGCTTCTGTCCAATTTGTGGTTGTCTGAATGAAAAGTCTAGTGAGAGAGTTTGAGAGCGGATAAAGGGACTTTCTTTTCGTAACGGATCTTTCGTTTATTATTATTTTATTTAATTGTATTCATTGGTCCCCAACGGTCTATTTTTTACATAACGGCTACCTTTTATTTGTGTGCCAATTCTTCTTTTTAATCTTCAAAAATTAAAATTCACGAGGAATTTAGTGGCTTGTGGGGTTACAAATGCACTATCAGCCGTTTATAGTCTTTAATTGGGCTATAAAAATGTTTAATTTGTCATTTAATTTTTGATTTACATAAAAGATAGTATATGCCAAATTTACAAACCATCAATACTAGTGATGAGATCTCAGTAGTATCATATTTTTGTTTTGTTTTGTTATCATCACCATTTGCAAACATAAAAGACTGCCTCTGTTTCATCTAGAGTGTCTTCAACTACCAAGATCATAATTTAGTATATAATAGAGAGAATACAACTCTTATCAGGTCTGTAACCTTCATCTAACATAACAACAAACAATTCAGAGAGAACATCATGTATAGCATCTGCTTGTGGATGCAACTTGTCATCAACAACAAATCTATGTGTTTGATTATCAATTTCAATCCAACTTTCACCTGTTTCTTTAGTCACTCCCATTGCTTTCATTCTCTTGATTGTCTTCTCTCTCTCCTTCCACTGTCCTCTCGACGAGTACATGTTAGCCATCAGAATATGAGGAGCAGAGCTATCAGGAGCAGACTGAAATAACTGCTCAGCTGCATATCTCCCCGTTTCCGTGTCACCATAGAAACTACAAGCACCAAGCAACGCCTGCCAAACTAGAGAGTCAGGCTTCATTGGCATTGAGTCTATAAAACTCTTAGCTTCTTCTAAACGACCAGCTCGGCCCAACATGTCAACGATACATGCGTAGTGAGCTGTCCTAGGCTCGATTCCATGGACATCTTGCATCGTTTTCAATAGCTCTTGGCCTTTATTGATCAACTTTACATGGCTACAAGCATGGAGTAAAGATAAAAACGTAACATCTGTAGGCTTCACGTCTTGCTTTATCATCTCTTCGTGTAGTTTCAAGGCAGCTAATCCGTGACCGTGGCGAGCGAATGATGCAATCATTGAGTTCCATGAAACGTAGTTCCTTTTCGACATTCGTCTAAAGACGCTGAGAGAATCATCTAGATCTCCACATTTTGAGTACATGTTGATGAGTCCGTTGCTAACAAAGGTGTTATCAGAGAATCTTCTCTTGATAACCAAAGAATGAACTTGCTTGCCAAGACTCAAAGCGTTATCCACAAACGAAACTCCAAGCACAGCTGAAACTACATTTGCATCAATCTCTACACCGGATCGAAGCATTCTAATGAAGAAATGTATAGCTTCTTCCTCTGACCCGTTTTGTGCTAAACCAGCTAACATCACAGTCATCGCAACTTCATCAGTTTCCTCACTGGACTCAAAAATCTTCCAGGCGTCTTCAATGTTTCCACATTTAGAGTACATATCCATTAGCATACTCTCGACACGTAACTCCGATTCAATCCCAACTTTCCATAACAGAGCATGAATCTGTTTCCCTTCTGTTACCCTCTGCGAGCCTGAACAAGCAGATAAAGCACTCAGATAAGTTACTGAGTTCGGTTGCACCAATCCTCTACGCATCAAACTAAACAATCTTAGACCATCTTCATGTAACTCATTCTGTACCAAACCAGTAATCACAGCCGTCCAAGTGATGACATTTCTTTGCACCATCTCATCAAAAACACGTCTCCCAGAAACCGAACACCCACATTTGTAATAAGACGTGATCAAAGAGTTCCCCACGGGGATCACATTGTCATAACCACTTAAAATAGCTAAAGCGTGAATCATCTTGGTCACCAGTGGAGTATCACAAACCGATAAAGCAATCGTCAAGGTTGCTTGATCAAACCCACCGGGTCTAAGCATTCTCTTAAGCAACACAAAACCAGACTCCATCTCTCTGTTCTTCAGAAACCCACTAAACACTGTGTTCTGAGAAACATTATCTATCATAGGCATTTCGTCGAACAACTTGAGTGCATCAAGTAATTTCTCGCGTCTAACGTACAGAGCGAGCAGAGAGTTCCATACAACGAGCGCGTTTCGATGGATGTCAGCATCTAGGGGTTCGAAAAACTCTGGATTTTTGATCATGGAGGCGTGGAGAGAATGACCCAGATGAGGAAACCTGCCTTCTCTGCCGCAGGTGGATAAGAGGAGGCTGATGTCGACATGGTTGAGGAGAAAGGTTGAGACTTGGTGACTTGGGCTCTGCTGGATTAGGATTTTCGAAGGGCATAAGATGGTAGAGAGGCAAGAAGGAATCTGAGAGGTTAGTTTCTGAATCACCCATCTCGAATTCATTCACCAGAAACTCCAAATCTGAAACACTGATTTGCTCTGTTTTCAATAGCATACGTTCTTCTTTATGACTCCACGACGAAACTAAGAAACAGAGATTGTCTACGAGGGGAAACAGAGATTGAATTATAAATTAAGTATAACAAATTTCAAGTATAGCTGAAGAGAGGTTTTTGGGTTTAAATTAGCGTTTGGGAGAGTTCCTGGTGTTATTTCGAGAACAATAATAAAAGCGGGACTTCTTTTGTAAACTTACAGGAACAAAACATTTTGTAATTTTACACAAACGATCAAATGAAAGAGGAGTAGATTTTGGTTCTCAACCTACATGATCAAGTCTACTGAGTTTGCAAGTGGGAATAACACTTGGTTTGGTTCAATCATGGTTTGGCTAAAGGACGAGTGTTGTTCCAGAGCCATTGCTGAGTAGGACCTTCTAACAAAGGTGAAACCTGCCAAGGAAACATCAATCGGTTAAAACAACTCATGCTGTAAGTAAATGTAAATGTGTTGATATGATTTGGCTTGCTAGGCGCATGTAGGTTTGTGTGGACTAACCTTTTCCCAAACTTCAGCGTGGTAACTATTAAGCCAGTCAATCTCAGCATGAGATAGTAACGAAACATCAACCATTTTTGTCTGCATGATTTGGTAAGCGAGAATTGCGTGAGACAGAAGAAAAGTGAGAAGCTAGGATGATTTATAAGGCACTATGTACCTGAATGGGGAAGAATGTAAGCTTCTCAAAACCGAGGTACGTAGCACCACCAAAGCGGTTCGGTGTTTCAGCATCTTTCACATGAAGAAGATTCTGCAAAAGCAAGTCATATAACTGTTAACTAACTAATCTGATACATCTTAAAACGACAACCATGGAGTGGTGACAAAGTCGCACCTCAATTCTGATTCCAAAAGCATGGTCTTCATAATATCCAGGTTCATTGCTTACTATCATACCACTCTGAATAGGGGTCATGTTGCCATACCGAAAGCTAATACTTTGAGGACCTTCATGCACATTCAGTGCAGCACCTACACCGTGTCCTGTCCCTGTTAGACAAAATATCAGATTAACACGAGTTCCTTCAACAAGAAGTTTGTTCTGTGAAGAAAGTTTAAAAGGCAGAGTAGAGTTTACCATGGCGGTAATCAAGTCCGATTTTCCATAGAGAAGAGCGTGCAAACCCATCCAATACAAAACCAGGAGTACCTTCTGGGAACACGGCTTGGTCAAGAGCTATATGACCCTACAACCAAAAAAAAAACAATCAGACAAAGGCATCCCACACAGCTCTCTGTCTGTTCAAGAAAGATAGGGAAAAGAAGAGCCAAATCTCACACCTGCAAAACGCGGGTGAAACATTCTTTTTCTCGGGCAGAAGGTTCACTAAAATGTGCTGTTCTGGTGATATCTGTTGTTCCATCGACATACTGAGCTCCACTATCGAGTAAGAAAAGTTTTTGAGGGTCTACGCGACTGCAACTCTCTGGCTCTGGTTTGTAATGAATAATAGCTCCATTTGCACCGGAACCTGCAGGAATATGAGGAAAATAAGCACATCAGTCACTGAATTATAAAACTCTGTATCGAGAAGTAAGCTCCAACAGCAAGGATGATATTAACCATACCACTTATTGTATCGAAGCTTGTATCCATAAACCCATCCTGCACTGAACGGAACTCCAGGAGCTTGTCAGCGACATCAACCTCTGTTAGGTTCTCATTCTTGTGAACTTCTTCTTCCAGCCAAGCCCAGAAATGAGCTAGAGCAGCAGCATCCCTGCATAAAAAAATTTCAGCCAAATATATTTAGCATTAGGAAGTACAAAAGAACAATCTTCCATAAATAACTCAAATCCAGTAAAGGCAGCTGAATTAGGGAAATATGATATTGCAACGAGTGTCCCTTTACCTCAAGTGAGAGTTCTTCATCCCCTGTAGCTCGGCATCATTTTTAATGGCTTTTGACCACGAAATAGGAGACTGCATGTACATGCCAGAGGGTTTCGCCCGGTATCCACTGGAACCATCAGTAGACTTCGTCTCAAATTTTTCTTTGCTTTCAGCCTTCTTCGAATATTTCTCACACGCAGATTTGTAGGTACTAAGGATAGCTACGTTGAGGGTTGATGGATCCATCAAGAGCTGAGCTCCTCGCGCTGCCAGACTGAGAAAAAATCAAAGTGAGGTATTCTGAATAGAGCAGGAAGAGTTTTCTTTCACTGGAATGTGTAATGGACATGGACAATTACCTATCTATTTCTTGAAGAATGGAGTCATAAGGTCTAACTTCAATCCCTGCGCTTTTCAAATGTTCTTTCACCTCCGCCTTTACTTTGACATCATCTACAAAGAGATGGGCCTGGTCAACCTCTACAATCAGATATGAGTACATAACAGGTGAATGTCGAACATCGCTCCCTCTCTGCAATTCAGAAAAGGTATAATACAATATCAATGCATTGGTTGCTAAGTGAAGAAAAACTGAGATTAGTAGCACAAAAATCACACACACTGACAAAAGGTAAGATGTTGTGTCTGGAGTATTACCAGATTAAGCACCCATGCAATCTCATCAAGCATGGATATCACTATGGCAGATGCGCCAGCATCCATAATAGCATTTCTCAGAGACAACAATTTCGACGCCACGTCTACACCAGCATACTTCAACTCATGTACCCTTATCTGTTTGCTTGGAGGCTTTGGCCTCGAGTCCTTCCATATTTCATCCACAAGATTCACATTGTAGAGGTAAACCAACTCATGATTCTTCTTTGCTATAGCCTCCTTCAATTCCTCAGCTGCATCGGCAGAAAAAAGGAACTGCTCCCTTCATGAATTCCAAAGTATTGTAAATACACATTACAAAACTAACACCAAATCATACTATTTGCCTCATGCAGAGAAGTAATGTTCTCTAGATTCATATGGTTTATACTTTATAAAATGCTTTATGTAAATTCAAAAGAACATAATGATGAAAGGAAAAAAAAAAACCTTTCCAAGTGTGTAACTGAAGCTTTTTAGATTCAGGGACAGATAGATACTAGAGTACAATTTTAGAAGGTTCGAGAGCAACTTACGGGGTCAATACCAACTCTTCCACCAGAAGCCAAAACATCAGCAACCCATTCGCTTGCCGTAGGGACTCCCGGATTACCAGCACGCATGAGAGTCCAACTAGAGTTTAATTGCTTCTCTGCCTTTTAAACAAAAAAAACACTCTCCTTTTCAAATGTCTGTAAAAGATGGCAATTCAAATATTACAAATAGATCAAAACCTGAAGAAAATAACGGCCATCTGTCCAAAGAGCAGCCTTATCCTTGGTGACAACAGCGGTTCCAGCACTTCCAGTAAACCCTGATATAAACGCCCTCCTCGCATAGCACTCTGCTATAAACTCACTCTACCACCAATACCAAGACAAATCACACTCAAGCCATTAAATGAAACACTCACAAAGTTTATGAATCCAACTTAGAAGCAGAATTTTTACTTTTTATCTTCCCAAAATGGCACAGTCAAAAATACTCCAAGCAACATAACTTATATAATAGAAAGATCTAAACTTTCATAGATACATCTCAAACAACACAACACACTACTCATCGCAGAATGTTCCAGAAACATAACCTAACTGTAATAAAGTGCAGAAGCAGCAGTTTCAAATCAAATCTACCAATGTGTAATCTCAAGCTGAACCGGGCCTTCTAGCCCAGATGGTAAAGGGCTCACAATTGTGAGTACAGCCACCTGGGTTCGAATCCCGACCATTGGAGAATTAACATTTAACATTTCGTGCCGACAAATAGTAACATGTCACTGGTCAGGACCACTTATGTCCTAAAGCTAATCAAACTGACATAGCTCACTAAATTTCACAGAAACACAAACAAACCTGATGAGCATCTTGTGAAGGTATGATGTAAGCATCGATTCCAACGCCCGGTTTCGAAAACTGTTGCCGGAGCGCGGTGAGCTTCTCGTCTACAGCGACTTCGCTTCGAGGCTTCCGTATCTCTTTGGAAGGCTTTGCGGTGAAGGAGGAGGAGGAGCCGCTGCTACTAGCTTCGCACCTTACCCCGAGAAGATGATTGTGAGGTAGTCTCCGGTGGATTGATAACGGGAGGGATGTGAGATTGCGGAGAAACGGAGAGTGAGAGTAACGGGAGGTGAAGAAAACGAGGCGGTTAAGGGACGGCGACGAAAGGGTTAGAGGAGTCATCGCCGGCGATGGAAGGAGAATCACACAACGACTTGAAGGAGATGATAATGAATGAATGTGTATAACTAGTGATAAATTGCAAACCAGTCCCCATATTATTTATTAATGTCAAGTAATGCTTATTGAAAAGCCCGGCCCATTATATTTGATTGTTTGAAGCAACTAAGCAAGAACAAAATTTTGAGCCCATATTTAACAAGTTTATTTCTGTGGCTCTAAAAATTTAAAAATGAAAATGTAATGTAATTTGGTTGTAGCTGTAAAGTATTTACTGTAGATTTTTCTGCAGAATGTTTTGCTGTAGCTAAATTTGTTGTAGTTGTAACTTATATGCGGTAGATATTTTAAAATAAAACATCTAAAATATGTGATATATATGTAAAATAATTATTTTTATCATTTAAAATAATTTATATTAATATTTTGTTTATAAATTATCAATGGTTAT
>JABAYD010063175.1:0-12189 GCA_014822095.1 Diplotaxis tenuifolia
GAGGAGTGTTGACATGAAGAAATAAATTGGATACATGGAAGTTCGCCAAAGTTTTCCAAGGTTTGACAATATGAACAATACCAACGAAACTACAGTAAAATTAGATATTTATATTTTTTTATTGTGTCTTTTTTATAAGCCAATTGTGTTTGCTTTCTTGGATAAGATAATCTTGGTTTACTTTTTCATCTTTGATATTGTAAAGATTTTTCTCAGATTTTAAAAAAAATATTCTTTCTTTTTCTCTTATATTTGAAAATCTCTCTCATTCTCTCTTTTTTGTTCTTCGTGTTTTTCATTCTCAAGAAACTAAATTTTTACTCTCATAATTCTAACATTTGTCTCTCTTCCGGAAGGTCTATTTCTTCCGACCTACTTCCAATGTACTTTTACAGCTTTTACAAGCATTACAAATTCAGTATTAAAAGAAATTGATATAGGTATTTGCCGAACAAAAAAATATATATATATATATATATATATATATATATATGCTGACAAAAAAAACACAGATATAAGTATAGGAAATATGCATTTATGATTTAAAAAACACTAATTCACTTAGTAGCTAAAATCATTATCTCTCTCCTACTTTTTCTTCTCTAATTTTTTTTCTACAAATCCAGTTTCTCTTTTTTTGTCATTTCACAAATAAGCCGTATAAATATTTCACACATGTACTTTTTTTTTGTCACACCAAAGATATGCTTCTTATGTTCTGTACTTTTTCTCAAAAAGAAAATTCTTAAAGTAAAGGCCAAATTAGTGGAAAATTAGTGGTGTTGTTAAAGGAGACCCATTCCATTTACAAAATTATCTACAGATGAAAGTTTTATCCTTCCTAATAGTCTAATTAATACACATTGATTGACCTACCCTCCTACCTGAATAACCTCCACCTAACTCAGAGCACATTCACATTTAAAACATTATCTTGGCTCAGACATATCCTCAAAATAACTAAAAGGAAAATTGAAAACCTTAACGTTTTCTCCACATGACGAGAAGCCGGCTGTTTTCTCCACGTGGTGGTCATTTAGTGATCTAACCAGAGTTCGATTCTCATTCATTTAGTTAATGGAGTGAAAGAGCCGACCCAAAATTTCAAGGTTTTGAGACTTGATAAGATGGTCTTACTAAGTTAATAACGTAGATTGCCTCGATAATAATCTTAAATTAGATTTTAATCCGCTTTTCCAAACGTGGGATAATTTTTTGATAAAAATTAGTATAATTGTTTTTCGTTTTTATTTAAAGTAAGTTTGGATATAAAATTTATAATCCAAAGACTCAATTAGTCCAAACTAAAAATTTGATTTGCGCCCGAAACAAAGAGATACCAAATGAGTCTCTTATAGTGGTACAAACATATATAAACCCAAAGTGTCATCATCCTAACTGAAACGGATAATCCAAAAAAAACAAAAAAAAATCTGAAACCTCGAAAACTGATCTGAATATCCAAATTAATCACGCGTATAAATATAAAACATATATATGTATTTCAGATATTTAATTATATATGGTGTCGAGAAATAAGTATTAAATTTTAATTAAATAATTAAAATATCTAATTTTATATAAATAAATTAGTTAATTACTTCTTATGTTTTGCTTTTAATTTTGGATTTAACTTCAGATATATCTGAAACGAAACTAATATATCAGAATCCGAATGATACAATGGTTACTTTATGGATTTTAGGATGTGATACAAATTAGAATCAGAACCGGCGTATTATATCCTAATCTGATTTGTACTTTATAATATAACTTTTTTTTTTCTTATATTTGTCAAAGTTTATTTTATTATTATATTAAATAAATATTTATTATAATATAATTTTATTATATAATGTTCAACCCGTCCCATATTTTGACAAATGTTTACATTTGTATGAAATAAGTGGTAAAAAACTGTAACTGTATATCATATTATATAATTCAATATCTCGGGCCTGATTGGTTCAATTGTAGCTTTAAAAATTTAGCTATAAAAATGTAACTGTATGTAATTTGGTTGTAAATGTAAATTTTTTACTGTAAATGTTTTTGTAAATTTTTTTGATGTAGTTAAAATTGTTGTAGCTATAAGTTATATGGTGCAGATAGTTTAAAATAAAGCATCTAAAATATGTGATATATATGTAAAATAATTATTTTTATGATTTAAAATATTATATAATTTTTTTTTATAAATTGTCACAGTTTACTTTTATTTAAAGTGTGATATGTAAATAATATCTATGTTATTTAAAATATTTAAACAATCTTAAAAAAACTCAAAATTAAAATAGAATCTCTGTAGATGTTTTTTATTATGATTATCTAATTGATTTGATATTATAAATAATCTTTTCTTTTAAAAGTTTCTACTGCCTATAAAAAAAAGTGTAGGTTATTATGCCTAAATACAAAAGAAATTTTTTTGTTTCGATTTTTTTTACTGTAGAATTAACAATAAAGCTAAAGTATTATTGGTAAAAAAAAATATAGAAACTTTTTGTAAGCTTTAAATTTTAAAAATAAAGTTACAACATGATTGGTAATCTCTAGTGATTTAAAAATAAATAAAGTTAGAGTATAAAAATAGAGTCCAACCAATCACCCTCACTATGTAATCAAATAATATTAATGTCAACTAAATTTAATATTGTCTCTTTAAAAATATTAAATTGTCTTTTAATATTCTAATGTAGATATTATAGTATATTAAATATAAAATTATTTATCCTTCTAAATATTTATTTTATTATTTGCTTCAATATATTGAAGTATTGAGGTATGTTGTAAGTTGTATGAGAATATGTTATCATGCATATGTAACTCTTTTAATTTATTTCTTACTTAATGAATCAAAATGAATTAATATTCATTTGTAATCAAATTTAAAAATAATTAAAAATTTAATTATTTGAAATAAATTTTAAAATAATAAATATCTATTTTTAAAAGAAAAAGATATTAAACAATATTTTCTAAATGCAATATTAGAAAAGATGCTTGGTAGTATCTTTTGATATCTTAATTTGAAAATATATAAATAATATGTTAATATTGTGTTAATTTTCTAATAACTAAATTTGTATATGGGAAATAATAAAAATTAAATAAATAATATGGTTCAGTATAGACTATTTGTAAGTGGATAAAATAGGACTCTATTTTAATAGATTAGATAATCGTTGAGAAAATATTTTCATATATAAATGTAAAGAGATCAATGAGTTAGTTTGATCAACAAAAAATGATTATGTCAAAAACAAAATCAACAAAAAATGATTCTCTATTATGAAAAAAAAAGTTTTAAAGGTTTCACACATTTTCAAACATTTTTTGTATCTCGGAGGTAGTAAAAAACCAATTAATTTTGTATCAAATTTTATTTTATTTGGATATGGGCTATGGAGTGTATGAAGACCCTCAATTTCTCAGACGTAGTTTTTATAACACATTATCTTCAGTTGGTGAAGATGATGTCGTCATCCGAAGAATGGTCAGCATTTGCTACACTTGGAGGAGTTCGGATGAAGTAAGACTTTCTTTCTTACCTTCACGATCCGACATATTTCGAGGGCGCATAATCTAGGGGCAGACAAGCTTGTCTGTGGTGCTCGTTGTTCCTCTTTAGCTATGTTCTATGTCGATTCTATGCCTCCGGCGTGGCTTTTTGCTCTGACAGTATGTACATGATATATTAGTTATGTTGTTCTCAACAAAAGAAAAAAAAAAAGTTAATTCCTTGGCAAAAAGGATAAAAAGATGCTATTAATATTCCTTAGGTTTAATTATTATTTTAAGAAAATAGCATTTGTAAACGTCTATATAAAGAGAAGCTGTCTAAAGCTTTATAGACAAACAACTTATGTTTCGTTTCTTACACAAAAGCAACTCGTCCCAAACAGCAAATCCATGGCTCCTACGGACCAACCTCTTCCTACAAGGTTATAAAATATGCAAAAATTATATGTATAAGAAAAACTTATAATAGTCTGCATTAGCTTATGTAAATATGATCATATGTTATTATGATATCCATGGCTCCTACGGCCCAACCTCTTCCTACAAGGTTATAAAATATGCAAAAATTATATGTATAAGAAAAACTTATAATAGTCTGCATTAGCTTATGTAAATATGATCATATGTTATTATGATATTGATGATAATTATTTCTTTTAACAGTGTGTCGGATGAGACATACGCGAATGTGAAGTGGGAAGAATTAGGATTCGGGTTTTATCGTACGGACAACATGTACGTTGCAAAGTGCAAGCATGGAGAGAGTTTCCAACAGGGAAGTATTGTTCCTTACGCTGATTTTCAGATCAGCCCTTGCTCTGCAGTTCTTAATTATGGCCAGGTTTGCTATTATTCAGTGGAGATCAGTTAAGTAAGAAAAAATATAATCAGAACATATAATCAACCTCATGTATAATTTTAATATTGTTTTTGTACTGCAAGTATATTTTAGCTATTAATTAGACCTAAGAATTTTTAAAAGATCATAAAACATAGTCTACAAGAATCAAATGAATTCGTTTGAGAGTGTTGATATGATGATTTGGGCCATTTGGCTACCAATCTATAGTGACCTATTACGTATTTGTGTAGTTTTATAGATACCTATGCATAATAAACAAATCTCCAGTAATTGTTTGTTCAAATAAGTACTCGAAAACATGTTAAATTAAATAACACAAGGACAGATATGCAAAACGAATGAATAGCTTGACTGCCCAATGAAAATGTACCAGTGAAATTTCTTTATATCTTATGAAAAAGAAAAATGAAAAAGATGATGATGGATTGAGTGATTTGCAAGGAAAATAATCTGAAATGTTTTGTGGTTTGGAAATGAATAGGGTTTATATGAAGGGTTGAAGGCTTACAGAACAGAAGATGGCCGGATTATGCTATTCCGACCAGACCAAAACGCTCTCCGCCTTCAATCCGGAGCCCACAGACTTTGTATGCCGTACCCCTCTGTCGATCAGTTCGTCTCCGCTGTCAAACAAGTTGTTCTTGCGAACAAGAAATGGGTATGTTAAAGCCTTTTCCTAAAAAATAAGCAAACTTTGTTCTTTATTTCTTTTAATTTTTTTAATAAGTGGGTATTGTTATGCGTATTTTTTATTAAAAAATAGTGCTTTATTTTTTTTAAGCACTATGTATATTTTAAAAACACACAAACAAGATGTGTATATGTATATTTTAATTATATGACATTAAACATGGTAATAAACCTTTATAAATGAATGTATTTTTGAAATATGTAATAACTTCTTTTAATTTGGTATATATATAGATTCCTCCTCCGGGGAAAGGAACATTGTATATCAGACCTATCTTGTTTGGGAGTGGTCCTATACTTGGCTCACTTCCGGTTCCTGAGTACAGTTTCACAGTGTTTGCTTGTCCCGTTGGTCGTTTTCACAAGGTGAGACTGTGTTCTTCTTGACATCATTTTTCTTCATACTAACGATAATAGCTATTACAATTTTTTCTAACAATTTTTTTTTGTTTGGTATAGGATAACGTAGGGTTGAACCTGAAAATTGAAGATAAGTTTCGTCGTGCTTTCCCAAGTGGAACCGGTGGTGTGAAGAGTATCACAAACTATTCTCCTGTAAGTTTGAAAGAATGAAGAAATTACGGGTGTGATTGGTAGTAGCTGTAGGTGCTCTCCATAGCTCCATTTATTTCTAAATCACTAAACCGAAAATAATCAAACTTTAATAAAAAAAATCTACAGTCTTATTTATTTCTAAAGCACTAAATTGAAAGTAATCAAAGTTTAATAAAACAAATGAAATTATAACTCTAGAAATAACCTACAGCTGTACAAATGCTCTGCAGAACCAAAGATCCACGGTATTTTTTTAGAGCTCTCCGTAAAATTCTAAAGAAATAAAATTTAAAATTACATCAAAAAATATACAAATTTTTTTCCGCAGCACAAAAATTAAAGATACAGCCGGACCCTACATCTAATATTTTTCTTTGAATACCGAAAAGATACGAGGGGAATCATGTAATCCCTCAGCCAGTCCAGAATTATGCATGTAATAATAGTTTTGTCTCTTTTTCAAAAAAAAATAATAGTTTTCTTTAGAGCGTCATCCAGTTATGTGATTTCTAAGCTTTATTTATGTTGTTTTCGGTTGAGCTAGCGAGTTTGGTCTCATACATCAAAATTTTAGTAATAATTTTTTAAAGAAAAAAATTAGTATTAATATTAGCTGTCTTCTATATTTTTCTAAACGAATTAATAATGTTTTTTTAGAATGTCAATTACGAATATTATGGAGGTTTTTATTGTTGAAGGTTTGGATAACATTAGCAGAGGCGAAAGCACAAGGATTCTCTGATGTTTTGTTTTTGGATGCTGCAACTGGGAAAAACGTTGAAGAGCTTTTCGCTTCTAACGTTTTCATTGTCAAGGTAATTAGAAAAACTAGTCATATATATAAACGTTTTACAAGATGGTAAGTATTATAAAGTCGATGTGATTATATTGTATTGTAGGGAAATGTTGTATCGACTCCAGAAATTTCAGGAACTATATTGCCCGGAGTCACACGAAAAAGTGTCATCGAATTAACCCACGATTTCGGCTACAAGGTTTGAATATTTCAATATCATATATATTTAATCCAAGATTGTAAATAATTCATTAGATATAAGATCATCGTCATTCTAATAGGTTGAGGAACGTGTTGTTCCTGTTGAGGATCTTCTTGATGCGGAAGAAGTTTTCTGCACTGGCACCGCTGCAATTGTGACAACTATTGCGTCCGTAACCTTCAAGGCCATAAAGTAATCTTTTATCCCTTGTGCAATCTTTCCTTGTGCAATCTTTCCTTTCACATATATTGAGTAAAGAATTGGGACACGTACAGAACCGGATTCATGACAGGAGATAAAACATTGGCTGCGAAGCTCTTTGCGGCGCTAACGGATATCCAAACGGGTCGGGTCAAGGACAAGAAGGGGTGGACAGTGGAGTTGACCGATGCCACCACACCAGGGTTGGAACTTTGAAGCTGTAACATGATAAATTATATAAGAAACATCATAAGATGTCTCTAAATCTTTGTGTTTATCATGTTATATCATGTTCTGGTGTATTTAAAAAAGTTTGTAAGCAACATCTAATTATATATCTTTCTCTCAAGAAGAAGCCACATCACTAAATACGAAGTGGAAATCACGACACATGGCAGTAGGTTAACTCTTCACTTTGGCTTTGTCGTTTTGATGTCGCCGGAGGTATACATCTGAGAAATCTCGACGTTACGTTTTCGTCTACAGGCGTTAAAGTCGCAGATGTTAGACGTTAGGTTCAACTTATTGCTTATGCTGAACGTATGAGAGAAGTGTTGCTGCGGAAAGTGCAAACACTGAGAAAATAAATGTAACTGCAAAATACATCGAGGGTCTTTTTAGGGTGTAGAGAAGTAGTTAGTAGTGGGAGACTCATGTTACAGCCTTTAAAAGTTCGCGTAGAAGAAAACTTAGGATGATTAACTCATGTTACAGCCTTTCATTTTTCTTTTTCAAGTTGCAACCAAAGGTATGTCTGTGAAGTTATTTTTCCTTTTCCCAAATTGTAACAGAATATGCAGTTTGTTACATTGGAGATTTGACTTTTGTTTACTGTTTCCTCCGGAGCTACCAAAGACTTGGATTCTCCGCAAAAGTTCGAAAGCATAGATATATGTCATCTTCAGATAATAGAATAGCTCAAAAGGTGTAAATTTTTACATTGTGACTGTGAGTCCTCTAGGGGTCTGAACAATTTCAATTTTAAGTGGAAAGTGAGGTGTTTGATACTTAGATGATATAGAAAATAGAGAATGTGATTTTAAGAGTCATTTTATGGTGGATGCGCTCTGTTACTCCTTTCTCATGTTCTGCTATTTTTCTTAGGGTCTTTTAAAGCTCAAAGAAAACTCAATAGTGTTAAAATATCCCTTTGCATCAAGCTATCCAATTCTCCGGCGCGTATACTAAAAAAACTTAAGATTTTGCTTGCAAATATCAAGTTCCTCGAGTTTAAACTATCTGTGAATTTCAGGCACTGCACTCCTCTTTGCTTCTTCTTATATGTGTCCTCAGTGGTTTCTATCTTTCAGTTGCTGAATCTACAAATGCACATTTACAAGATAATATAATGAAGTCTTACAAACCAATACACGAGAGAGATGGTACAAGAAAACGAAGGAAGTTATGAAACAACGGTAAACGTGTTTGATCGAGCTGCGAAGAAAGTAATAAAAGCATCACATCACCATCACGCCTTCTTCACCTAAGAAGATTTCACAATAATATAAGTTGTGTTCTCTTTTCGACATCATTTTCCCCTATTGTCCAGAGACAAACATATTTTGGTGGACATAAATAATTATAATCACCAAATATTTATGTTTTATAATGTATACACTAAATATACATTATAGGATTTTTTAAAATTTGGAAACTTATGTTTATGTAATTTTTTTGAGAGTTATAAACTAATATTTTATTTGGCTGTGCTCATGATCTTCTCTAGACTTTGAAGTGATAAATGAATTTTGTGGAGCATTGTTGATACTTGATACGAAAAAGCTGCAAAGGTTGTAAAGATCCAATTTTTTTCTAAAGCAGTTTCATTAAAACAATCATGATTTAGTTTTAAAAAAAATGGATGTACAACTAAAAAAATTAGAAAAAAAATATTACCTCTAAAATTATTTTTAGAGATTTTATTTAGTGTTTCGGATATTTTCGAAAATAAATTACATAAGAAATTAAAATCATAAGCTATCCACAACCTAAATTCTAAAGGAAAAAATAAAATAAAACTACAACACCAATCAATCAAGCCGAAATGATTACATTTGTTTCATAATTTGAGAAAAAATATGTTAGTTCACCGTCTCAACCAACCATTTTATGGTCAAATGAATATCATAACCCGCGTTTCGCGCAGGAATCCCCTAGTTATAAATAAAACACTCGTGTCCTTTTCAGTTTTCACTAGCCTCTCTTCACAATTATCATTTGCTAACATATAATTATGCATAAATACCACTGTACAGAAACTAGCTAGGCGTGTTTTGCGATCCTTGCAGACTTGGCAAGTTATTAGAATAGCGGAAAAACAACTGAATACACGAGAAAGAATTTTATACATTTGATGTATAATATAATAATTTATATATTATACAACATTATTATGTATTCTATGTATGAATTTAATATTTTTAGAGTTCATAGATACCAAACTAGATTCTAAACATAATTATTATTTCTTTTAGTTGGACTACTGAAACATAGCTATTACTTTTTGAGTTATCAAATCACTATAATAATCAATTAAATAGATAGATTATTAAATTATTTTTTAAATTTGGATATAAGAAGAATTAATGTTTTTGGGCTAGGGGTTTATGGTTTAGTTAATTAAACTTCTGTGTTTTGTTATTACACGCTCTATGAAGGTTACTATATTTTCAACCGAACTGAGAAGACTTGACTTGAGATGACTGGGTAACGACAACTGACCTAAAAAAGTATGAAGAGTAGGAAGTGTTGACCATGGAACAAAATTGTTGGAAAGAGTATGAAGTGTTGACGATGACAATCTGAAAACAGTTCAAAGCTTGGAAAGAGTATGAAGTGTTGACAATGGAACAAAATCTCAGTGGATTTGAGTATGAAAATTAGCTCAAACGAAGTATATGTCTTACTTATAATTTATAAGTAAAATCTCTTTATATTTGCTAAGTTTTTTTTTATAACTATGATGCCCAAGCAACACAAGAAGATTGAATCAAAGTGATGAATCAAAGAAAAAAGAAAAAAAAAATCAAAGTAATGGTTAATTATAGGAGCAGTGGAGAATGTGCTTTGGAAAAGTTTAGTTTTTTTTGTTGGTCAATTGTTCTTTGACTTGTTTTCTGTTATTTGGTCTTTTTAGGTTTGTATTTCATTCCCAGAGAAACTAAACCGCAATCATCGGTGTCTGGTTTGTCCCTTTTTGAAATGAAATTTTTCTATTTAAGTATTCATCAAGTAGTTTTTTCATTTGTTATATTGGTTAGCCGAACTGTTATTTTAAATCAATTTAACCAAAACAATTTCAAATATATTGACTATTTTTTTTATTTTAAGGTTCTTCAAACTCATAACCGAACTCAGAATCCGATCCAGAATTTGATACCAATTGAATTTTTATATCGGAAAAAAGAAAAATTTAACTCGAACATATACTTGAGAGCATGATTATCGCTAAAGTGGATTTAAGGGTTTTTTAATATTTTTTTCTGAAAAAAATTAAAAAGAACCAATCGTGGACTGCCACATGTCAGTGGGTCCGCGAACGGTACAAAAAACCAACAATAGTAGATCTTTATTTGTTACCCGTTTTTTTTGCTGATTTGTTGGGCCAAAACTATTTTTTTGTACAACCCCCTTAGAAACCAGCGATGCATATGGTCTGAATGTCCATGCCTACTCCGAATATATAAGAAGAACCATATTAAGGGCCCCATTAAAATGTCTTGTGCTCTGTATTGGGAAAAGTTACAAACAGAAGATAACTAGGTTGTCATAAAACAAAAATGAAAATATCACTTAAAAACCTAACTGAACTGGAAATTGAATTTTAATTTGTGATCATTTTTCAAATTGAATTTTAATTTGTGATCATTTTCCAAAATAAGAAAATATAAAAATCCAAAATTTCGATCATTATCAAGAGATACGTGTACATAAGATTCAAAATCCCCCAAAATAGTAAAATACTATGAATAGAATCATGTACCGTTCATTGACAAGTTATCTATCTTATATAGAGCATGTCAGTTAATACGGTTTTCTTTTAATTTCGGAAACGATAACAGCAATTTGTTTCCTTTGTTACTAACCAAAGTTGTTAATTATACCAAAATTTAAAATATAAATACTCCTATTAACTCCTAAGCTTCATCACCATCACGTAAACAACTTCTAGTGAACAATGTCTCCAGTCAAAAGACTCAAACCCAGCATCTTATTTCTCTTTGGAATCGCTCTTTCCTGTAACTTCATTTTTCCATGTTTATCCCAAGATTGGAAACAAGAATTCTTAGATGCCCATAACGAAGCCCGGCATGAGGTTGGGCTAGAGCCATTGGTTTGGGACGATGAGGTCGCTGCTTATGCCTCGAGCTACGCAAACCAGAGGATTAGTGACTGTGCCATGGTCCATTCGAATGGACCATTTGGAGAGAACATAGCGTGGAGTAGTGGAGATATGTCGGCTGAGGATGCTTCGGAAATGTGGATCGACGAGAAAAAGTATTTCGATTACGACAGCAACACTTGTAATATTCCAAATGGTGGAACGTGTCTACATTACACACAAGTTGTTTGGAGAAACAGTCTTCGAATGGGATGTGCTAAAGTCGTGTGTAACAGTGGTGGTACCTTTATTACATGCAACTATGATCCTCCCGGCAATTACAATGGAGAAAAACCATATTAATGATCTTTCAGTGATATAAAATAAACTATTTTAACAAGTTTTTCTATTATAAGAAACAGAAAAAAACTTACATTTCTTATAGAAATTAAAAGGGAAATTACATTGTATAGCGTCCAAAAAAATTATAATTCACTGTGTAACTGACTACCCTAACTTATCTATATATCATGTGTCTTTTATATAATATTGTCATTTTGTCCTTGTATTCATCTGGCAAAACTTGCAAAATAACTATTAATATCCAAAGGCATATCCTGACTTTCAACATTCACACATCTTTTGCAAGTTACTTTTATTTGGTGATTTTCCTGTTTAGATTTGAGCAGCCACACACTACAAGAAAAGTTGGATTTAGCATGACCACCATCTGCATTTTCATAGTAGTTTGTGAAGGAAAAAACCGTTTGCAAAGACTCCATTGTTGATGGACGGGAAGGGTCGGGGATTCCAAAATCTATAGAGCCGAGGACACCGTAACATGCGTGGCGGGAAGTAACTTCACATAAGCAGAAGATATTTTCAACTACTGTAAATCATAGTTGTCGGGGCTGGGACTTTTATCCGGGATCCAGATCCGATCCGAGATCTGCTCCGGATCCGTTCTAGAATTAGAATATCCGGGGGTGCCTACACTACAAGAAAACTTGCGTATTCCGACGGCCGGAATCGTCGGTATT